>PITA01027961.1:0-20109 GCA_004023965.1 Spilogale gracilis | reverse complement strand
CATACACCTGCACTCGCAGGCTCGTGCACACACACACGCACACACATTCGCAGGCTTGTGCACACACACACACGCCCGCACTTGCAGGCTCGTGCACACACACGTACACAGAGACACATGCCCACACTCGCAGGCTTGTGCGTGCACACACACGCACACACTCACATTCGCAGGCTTGTGCACACACACACACGCCTGCACTCGCAGGCTCGTGCACACACACATGTACACACAGACACACACACGCCCACACTCGCAGGCTTGTGCGCACACACGCACTCGCACATATTCGCAGGCTCGTGCACACACACCCGCACTCGGAGGATCGTGCACACACATGTGCGCACATGCACACACATGCACACACTCACAGGATCGTACAGGCACGCACACACACAGAGACACGCACACGCAGACACACGCGCACACACACGGACACACGCACACACACAGACACACACGCACGCACACGCAGACACACACAGAGAGATGCGTGCGTGCACACACACACACACGCAGAGGCTTATTATGAGGAATTGGCTCGCATGGTTATGGAGGCTGAGAAGTCCCAAGATCTGCAGCTGGCAAGCTAGGCCCCAGGAGAGCCAATGGTGTGTGTTCCAAACAGAGTTCAAGTCTAAAGGCAGGGGGAGACCCGTGCCCCAGCTTGAAGACAGTCAGGTAGAGATGGAATATTCTCCCTTATTCAGCCTCTTTCTTCTGTTCAGGCCCTCGGTGGACTGGACGGGCCCTGCTCACGCGGGGGAGGGCTGTTTGCTTTCCTCCGTCTTCACATTCAGGTGTTGGTCTCACCCAGCAACACCCTCCAGATCGTCTGCGGAATAAAGTTTGACCAGACGGCTGCTCATCCTGGGACCCCGGCCGGCCCGTCGCACTGAGCATTCAAGCTTTCAGGCAGCTTCTCACGCTGTGTATCATTTGGCCCGTGATACAGTTATCCCCCTTTCTCTTATGACCTTCTGACGGCCTACGCTCACCAGCCTGTCTGAAGCAGGTCGTGTTCACGTAAACCCCCCTCTTGAAACGCAGAGCCCACTCCCCCTGCGAGACAGCAAGCCCAGCCCCCTCCAGATCCCACTTCTTCAGCATTGAGAGGTTTGTGCGTAGTCTGTCTTCTTCCTCCCGGGCGCTGGTGCCCCCCACTCTTCCACACTAGGTCTCAGCCAGCAGGAAGCTGTGAGCAGTCATCAGTGAGGGCTGAGAGCAGTCTGTGCCTGAGTGTCACTCCGCATTTCCACGGGGTCTGAGCGTGCCCGTCATGCCGAGGGAGGCAGGGCCCGGAGTGGGGTGCTCCTTGTCCCAGCCTTGGGTACGGTAGGGCGTGGGGACACCTGGGGCAGGGGGGCCGCACTGGGGTCCCGCAGGGCCATAAGTGCTTGGATTTGATGGCTAACAAGCCTTTTGTCATTTTAGTCATGCTCATGAGTCAAGGCGCTCCTGGGATTTCTGTTTATTTAAAACCCATTGTAGATGCTCTCTTACAGTCTGTCATAGGGGAAATATGAATTTATTAATCTGAGAATTGTAGCATCCTCCTGGTGAGCTTGGAAAGTGGGCTCCAGTCAGCAAGCCTTCGCCAGCCCACATTGCCAACAGCGCTCTCTCCGCCTGGCGTTGCCGCCACTTTCATGCATATCTGTCCCCTTGGGTGGAAATGGCCTTTTGGGCCGGTGTTCCTGAGGCCCAGCATGGTACCCGCCGGTGTCAGGGGCTTAGCTACTGTTTCTGAAGTGGAGCAGACTGGAACGTGCGCTGGGAGGGGCGCAGCATGCCGCACTCGCCCTCACTCTGCTCTGGGAAGGGCACCCGGTCGGCCCACAGGCTGCCCGTTCAGCACACGGCTGCCGAGCGCCTACTGCGTGCCATGTGAGACACCGGGGGCAGCGCTGGTTCAGGCGCTGCCCTGGCTGGAGGGGTTCACGGCCGAGTAGGGGCCACCATGAGGAACAGCCAGCCAGAGTGCATCTCGAGAAGACGGAGAAGGGAGGAGGCCACAGGGCCACCAAGGAGCACGCTGGGTGGCGCGGGCCTTGGGGAGGCACCCGGGCAGCAAGGGCTTGCAGGGGGCGGGTGGGAAGATGGCCTTGGGCCTCCGGGCAGACTCTCCCATTGGCTTCCTCTGCGGTTTTCCTTGTAGGGGCTGTGCCAGCAGTGAGACAGAGAGCGAAGCTGGAGACATCATGGACCAGCAGTTCGAAGAGATGAACAAGCAGCTCAACTCCGTGACGGACCCGACCGGCTTTCTGCGGATGGTTCGCCGCAACAACCTCTTCAACAGGTGTGTGCCAGCCGCGTCTCCCGGGCGCAGGGCTGGGGTGCGGGGTTCTGGCTCGCGCTCCTTCCGGCCGCTGGAATTTGCAGGAGTTAGGGTGACGCGTCCACAGCTCCACGCTCCTCGGTGCCACGGCAGCGCCTCTGGGTCGAGTGAGGAAAGAGTGACAGGCTGGATGGGGCCATCTGGGCTGGTCCGGGACGGCAGGTGCAGGGCTGGCGGGCCGCCCCACAGGGAGCCCGAGAGGCGGCTTCCCAAACAGCGGGCAGAAGCCAGGGACCTCCGCCTGCTCCTTCGCTGGCTTCGGTCAGTGGCGTGTGGGCCGAACACCTGAGACGGAGGGGGGCCGGGGGGAGGAAGGCTGCTGGCTTTCCTGGAGGGAGGGCTCGTCCACACCCAAGCCTGCCCATCCACCCTGAGACCCAGGCTCCCGCTTACTTGACCGACTAAGCCTTCCTGGCTTTAAGGTGAGTCAGAGTTGAAATCGCCAGCCAGCACCCCTGTATTCTGTTACAGGGCTAATAGCTGAGTGGCGTCCAGATAAAGGGGGGCAATGGGGTCCAGAGGCACCTATCCCACTTCCATTTGGTTGCCTGGCCACAACCCTGGAGTCAAATTTAGAACTTTCCAGAAAGATGTCCTAGCTTCTCCGGTCCTTGCCATGGCCTTGACCTTGAAGGACAGCAGGTGGAGCCTTGAACACAGGAGGGAAGCAACTGCGCTCTGGGCGGAGGCAGCCTCTGCCTGGCAGTCCTGCTCTGTGGGGCCCAGGGAGTCCCGTCTGCTCCCACTGTAGGCCCGTTTCCTCTCCTTATTGTGCCGTCGGGGTGACCAATGTGTGTTTCCCTTCCCAGGGCCAAGCTGAATGGGATGGGAGCCAGGGGCCAGGGATGTGGGGGCTGGCAGCTTGGTTGGAGGAGACTGCACTTCAGGCCTGTCCACCTCCGGGCCCTTCGTCCCTCCCACGTCACACATGTCCTGCACGGCTGTTCGTTTTATGGGGGAGGGGGCGTGGCCAGATGGGAGGAGGCCCCGGCCTGGGATGGCACCCTCCTCGGCCAGCGTCCCGGCCTGTTGAGCAGGTGACTCCTGGCTGCCGGGAGTGGCCAGCATGCTTGGGAAGCTCAGCGCAAAGGCTCAGGTTCCGATCTCGCCGCCTGCCGCCTGCCTGATCATGGTCAGCCTCTTTCCTCATTGTCGATATGGGGACGAGCTTCCTACCCTGCAGTTTGCTTATGTATAACTAATACACTGACAGGCTTCCTAATGTATAGAAGGCGCCCTACACACGGTGGCTTCCCACTATTTTGAGTAAAGTGGGACGGACAGTGCTAAGTTGAATTCTTCAGATAACGTGGGCGGCTAAACTTCGGAAGGGATGAAATTTGTGTTGGCGGGTGTTCCCCAGCCAGGGTGGGCCTCACCTGCTCTTCTTCTGACCCCACATCCTGTCTTACACTTGAGAAAAGGCCAAAGACAGGTCACGAGGCCTCCCTGGCCCTGATCACAGGCCTGCTGGCAGCCAGTCAAGCCCCCCCCCCAGGGCTTTGGGCGTACGCTAGGAAAGGGGTCAAAGCAGGTATGTCTGGGACCCTAGCTCATCATCTCTACATGGGAGCTGGTGTGGATTTGGATCATGGAGCTGCTCATTTTGGGAAAATGGTTTTCGTCCTCACCTCTGCTCTGACACAGGTCCGATGAGCACAATACTATGGATTAATTTGTGGATTCATTTAAACAGTGCAATCTCAGCTGAGGACTGGGCCAGCCTGGGGCCGGGTGGGGAGCCTGGGCCTCGCTGCCCACTGCTCTGCACTTAGCTCCCTCGGCGGCATCCAAAGACACTTCCAATCTTCACCTTCTAGAGCCTTCTGAGGGCAGAGCATATGAGGGCAACAGCCTGTGTTTCTTCAGTTCCAACACACTGAGCCCAGAAGGCCTCGAACAGCTTGCCATGCAGAGGGCTCCCGGCCGCTTCCCGACGAACCCGGAAGGAGGCTATGGCTTCCATCCGAGGGCAGCGGAGTCATAGGAGGGACCACAGAGGCAAAGGTGCCCTTGTCAGGCAGCACAGAGCAGACCCTTGCAGACTTCCGGTCCGCCCTGCACGTCACCTCCGAGGGGCGCACACAGGCCGGGGGCTGGAGACCTGGGAAGGGGCAGGTGCCAGGGCCGCCCTCAGGCCATGCCTGCCAGCTGCCCAGCGCCCCTTCCGTGTCCAGCGGTCTCCTCGAGGAGGTGAGCTGCTTTGTCACTGAATGGCAATGGCTATGAAGTTCAGACTCCTGCGATCGACGAAGCGCTTGACAGAACACGGGTCCCCGGGGGCCTGCGGAGGGGAAGTGGAAGCAGCCGTGTGTGTGTGTATGTGTGTGTGTGTGTGTGTGTGTGTGTGTGTGTGTGTCTAGGACCTCGGGTACCGGAGCAGCACCACCTGCCCTCCCGGGCCCTCCAGCACTGTGCCGTGGGCTCTCCGGCCTTGCGGAGCCGGGGCAGTTGCGGGATGGGTGTGGCGAGGAGGCTGCCGCGGCGGGAGCGCGCCAACTGAGACCTGGCATCAGTCTTCTCCCTTGCCACCCCTGGCCTTGCTCTTCTCTGTGCCTTGGATTCTGAGGTCCCCACAACTGGTTTTCTGTTTGCCGGCGCCCTGTGCCGGAAAACACATTTACGTGAGCACAGGGAGTCCTCCCTTGCTTGGCCCCCTGCCCCTGCTGCGGGCCCACCCCTCTGAGCAGCAGCCCTGAGGGAGACCCCCGGCCCGCATCCTGCAGACCACCTCCGAGTTATGCTGAGGGCTGGAGAGCCATGGGTGGGGGAGACGGGGGTGGGCACCCGCACGGCTCAGCCTGGGGCCGGTCAGGTCACAACTGCTGCAGGAAAGAGGAGAACGGGATGGCTTAGAACGGGATGGCTTAGAACGGCATCCCCGATTCAGAGTCCCAGGGCGGTGCCGTGGCCTTGACGGTGTGCCCTCCGGCATCTGTTAGGACCAGCGTCCCAGAGAGATGTTCAGGTCTCTGTTGCTACCGCCGGCACAATGCACATGCTAGGTCTGGATTTCCCCACATTTGTGGCTGTGTGCGTGACACGGTGTACGGAGGGCCTTCCCTGTCGCCCAGAAGTGGGCGGCTCGGCCCTACCATTGTCCTTAGGGGACAAAGAAGTGTTAAGTGTCCTCGTTCTAAAGAGAGGTGCTGTAGAGGGCCAGCACCCTCCCTCAGGTCTCTGCCACCTCTAGCTAGCACCCCAGCCACACACCTGCTCCCTTTGAAAGAAGACTGGTGTGGGGATTTGGCAATTGAGACTCTGGGGCCTGGCGGGAGTCCTCCAAAAGGGTTCCCACAAAGGCGGAGCTCCTGCCAGAAGAGGGGAGAGGTACCACCATCCCATGGAAAGGAGCCTCTGGTGACTGTGGGGCCGGTAGAAGAGAGCCGAAGGGACGGCCCAGGCGAGAGGGGGCAGGCCATGTCTAGTGTGGTGCATCCCATGGGCTCAGCCACCCACTGCTTCCCCCTGGAGGGCCTTCTTCCTGGGCAGAGGACCTCAGCAAGGAGAGTTACTGGATGTGCAGGATGTGGCAGGACTGGGAGGCTAGCCCAGATCTGATTGCCCCATGTTGGGGATGGCAGGGGGAAGCTCCTGCAGGACCCTTGGAAGTGCTTGCTCGTGTGTCCCTCCAGGGAGTCAGCACCTGATTCCCTCCACCCTCACCTCTGCCCCCCACCCTGCAGAGTCAGGCCTAGGCAGTGGGGGAGGGAGGAGTGCCCCAGAGCCTGCCCTTACCTCCAAATCCGTGAGCCACAGCCTGGCCTGTGGGGGAGGCGAGACGGGATGAGATGGGCACTGCAGAGGAGACTGGGAGCCACTTCTCCCCACATTCCTGGAGGCACAGGGAAGAGAAGCGGCTGCGGGGAAATAAAGCTGATCCCGCAAGGTCAGCCCCGTCCGTTAGCCCGAAGCCATGCGGACCCGTGACCGTCTTTACATTTGTGTCATGCGTGTGTCCGCATGGATGCGTGGTTGCATCTTTATAAACTTCCGTATGGCACCTGCCTCCGGCGGCACCCCAAAACAGGCTGCAGGAAGGCCGCACGCGTCCACGGCAGACGGGAGGCCCTCCCCGGCGGGGCTCTGGCTGTGCCCGCGTTCCGTACGGCCGGGTATTTTCCTGTGGAGGGGCACGTCGTTGGCAGGGGAGCCCTGCACTCCGGGGCCAGGCAGACCTGCATCGGGACCTTTCATTAGTGGGGGACCCTCATCCTTTTGTTTTTTCATCTGGAAAATGGAGTAATAATGGGAGTTATGAGGATGCCATCCGTGTGGTGACGGAGAAACAGTGCAGTAAGTTTCTTTCTCTTCCCACCTGGGTCTGAGGTTTTCTTTTCTTTTCTTTCCTTTTTCTTTTCTTTCCTTCTTCTTTTTTTCTTTTCGCTTCTCTTCTCTTCTTTTCTTCTTTTCTTTCTAAGATGTATTCACTTATCCAGGAGAGAGAGTGTGTATGAAAGCAGAGGGAGGAGCAGAGGGAGAGGGAGAGAAAGAATTCTCTGGAGCCCAGGGCAGGGCTTGATCCCAGAACCTGAGCCACAGGTCCAGTTGGAGACTTAGCCCACTGGCCACCCAGGCGCCCCTAGGTCTGAGGCTTTGTGGCGCCAAAGGTCCTTTTGGGGCAGGGGCCGTGTGCGGCATCAGCTGGCTACTCCACAACCCGAGTACGTAGTTCGATGCTTCCTCCCTTTGCAGCCTTTCTCGGGCCACTGAATACCAGGAAGACTTAGAGCGGACCCATAATGGTGACCAATGGACTGTCTGATACAGCCACAGCTCAGCTTCTGGCTGCTGTCCCGCCACCCTGTCCTCTGCTCTTTGGTGGTGGCCCTGTGACTCTGGGCCAGGATTCTGCCTTGCTCTCCTGGTGGCGCCAGAAGAAGGCTGAGCATTCTCCCAGCCCTGACCTGCATCCCCCCGCAGCGGCAGTCCTGGCCAGGGCTCTTAGACCTGCCAGCAGCTTTTCCTTCCATCGGTGGGTCCAGGCCCTAGACCGCAGGCAGGAGCCCCCATCCTGGTATCCACCCAATCCACACCTGCCAGCCTCCTTAGGGCCCCTGCTTCCCTAGTGTGCCACCCCCACACTCACCCCATCTGTGCTTCTCCGGGGGCAGTGGGGTGCAGGTGGGATGTTAGGAATGCTCTAAGAAGTCACTGTATTTTTTTTTAAAAGATTTTATTCATTTATTTGACAGAGAGAAATACAGCCAGAGAGGGAACACAAGCAGGGGGAGTGAGAGAGGGAGAAGCAGGCTTCCCGCTGAGCAGGGAGCCCGATGCAGGGCTTGATCCTGGGACTCTGGAATCATGACCTGAGCTGAAGGCAGTTGCTTAACGACTGAGCCCCCCAGGCGCCCCAAGAAGTGGCTTTAAAATTGTGTCTGTTGAGTAGGACAAGTTTATTCAGAATGCAAAAGGTTCCGCACGGGTTGCCCCGAACTATCCAGCTTACCGATAAGTATCATAAGGCACAAGATAATTTATACGTAATGTTTTCTTTACTGCTTGTGTATTCACTTTCTTGTTCCAGAACTTATTTAAGACAGTTGACCAAAACATACAGATGCCACCAGATCATAGTAAAGGGAAGTAAATGGACGAGGAATCAAGGTGTAAGGGACGTAAAGGCAGAAGGCAGGGAGTGAGGTTGGCATACGGTCCGTGTGCTGTCAAGCACTGGCCAAAGCGGAGAGCTGAGCCCCGCCGGCGTCTGCCCGGCCCCAGCCCTGACAAGGGCTCACTGACTCAGTCTACCTTCTGTACAGAAGTGCGCCTCTGTCTTTGCCTGGTGTCCACACCCCCTGTGGCTTCTGAGGGGCACTGAGCCTGCGACTCCTCCGGTCCTCCCCGAGCCCTAGGCCGCCTCCCCGCGGAGACCTCCCAGGTCAGCCCTGTGGTATTTCTGGTCTCCAACCCTCTGTCTGTTCCCGCTGCCGCGACCTTTCCTGGACACTCACTGTCCCCCTGACGTGGCCATTTAAGGGGATCCTAGGAGCACACTTGCAAGGTCACAGACGCTCAGCAAAGTTGGTGGCCTGAGTCTCCCACCTTGTCAGCGCAGAGCTGGGCCACCCCCGCTCCTCCGTCGCCCACGCTGCTGTCCTCACCACCACCCCCTGGCCTGTGGGCCACTGGTCTTCACTGACCTGCTCTGGCTAGAGCGCAGTTCTGACCAATCAGCTTCTCACTCGGGGTCCAGAGGTCCCGAGGAGAAATGGCAGAGCCTGGTGCTTGGTCTCCACAGCCTGGCCCTGCCATCCTTCCCACTTCCATTGCACTCTCCCTTACACTCTGTCCTAGCGTGCTGGGGCCCTGGGCCCGCCCTGTCCCTCCCAGGGCCTTGCCTTAAGCTAGGGACACAGATAGCAAGGACTTTCCCCTGGGGTCCGTCTCCAGCACACGCTTGCATAAATCCATCCTGGATTGCCCTAACTAGGAATACTTTTCTCCTTCTCTGAAATTCCCTGGCACTTATCAGTCAATGAAGAAAGCCATGGCCTTTCTCCTTGTGTTTTAGTTACTTGTGTCCATGCCCTGTCCTGTCCCAGGCCGCACCCTCCTCCTCCGAGGCTCGGTTTCGCTCTCTGTCCCCAGGGCACCTTGCAATGTGCCTTGTGTTGAGTGGGCGTGAGCACTTGTTCGGTGATTAGGGGAGGGAAGGGGTGAAAGGGAGGGAGGGAGGGAGGGAGGGAGGGAGGGAAGGCCAGCTGGCCAGGACTGAGACAGACATTAACAGCAGTGGTAGTGATGATGCGGACTGTGGTGAATGTCTATTGGTTGCGTACTGAGAACCCAGCACTGTGCTAAGTGCTTCCCATGTGTTATCTTAGCTGTGAGGGGAGCAGTCGCAACTCTTTCTTAAGGATGAGGGCCTTGCGACTCATTGCCCAGGGTCACACAGCTCGTCAGGGACAGAGCCAGCTTTAGGATCCAGGTCTGTCAGTCTCCACAGACAGTGCTCTGGCCCCCGGATCCCGACCCATCTAACACCCCTGCCAAATGATCACAGCCTTTGCTTGAGCTCCTCCAGTGGCAGGGAGCTCACTGCCTCCCAAGGTGGCGTCTTCTGTCTCCAGACAACACTAACACAGCTTTGGAGGCTCTTCAGGAGCCAGTAGGTGAGACTGCGCAGGTTTGTCGGATGCAAAGGAGGCAGGCGTGTCTGACTCACATGTTGTGTGTGGCGGCCAGGCACCCCGGAAGGGGCTTTCCTGTGTGGTCAGACATGCCCTGGCTAGACAGGCCACTGCGGGCTCGTCGTTTCTTCTCTCCACCCCTGAGTCCAGGATAAGCCTGTTCCCCACTGACCGCCTGGCTGTGGCCCCTCTCCCAGCGCCCGGCTGGCCCTCGAGCTAAAGAAGAGCCAGCACTGCTGGAAAAGCAGCGGTCCCTGCCTCAGCCCACCCAGCCTCCTAGCCCTTCTCCTGGAGGGCCAGGCCCTTGGTAATCAAGGAGGGGAGCGGGCAGAAAGCACCCGCAGCTTACTGAAGAAGTACTTAAAACGCCTTTGACAGCCTTCGTCTCCCAGAGGAGACAACCCTCTGTGAGGATGTTCAGCACAGTCACTGAATGTATCAGAGCCCTTTAAAAACTGAATTGAGGCATTTCTGGCTGCTCGGATATAATGGATTTGCCGATTAAGTCTCCCATGATTCCTTAAACCCCGGGTACTTGTTCAAATCTCAGGCCAGCTGCAGTCCCTCAGAAGACGCAGTTCAGAGTTCAGAGCCCTGGAGGGGATTTTGAAGCATCCGGGCAGGCCCGAGGGCAGGGGGGAAGGAAGCAGAGGGCTCAGCCCACTGTCTGATGGGGCTCTGGCTGTGAGGGGGGCCCAGCTGAGCAGCGTGGAGGGGCTCTCAAGGCTTAGGAGGAGCAGAGGCAGGAATCCCCAGGCCCAGGACAGGCAGCCTGGCTCACCCCTGCGGCTGTGAGCACACACGGCAGGCCGCCAGACCTGGCCATGAGAAGGTCAAAACGTCTGGTAAAGACAACCTGAGAAATACAGCTGATGAAAGATAGCAACGTTTACAGCAAGCTCCCCACCGTGGGGAGCAGCCTTTTCCCTCCTCCCTCCCTGCACCCCCAGCACAGCCCTGACCAGGAAGTAAGCAGAAGGCCCCAGAGACTGGCGGTCCCTGGGGTATCTGCTATCCTGGGGAAGAGGGTGCATTCCAGATGAGGCTTTGGGGGCCAGAGATCAAAGCGGCACTAGGCCTCGGGCCTCCCCCTCCCCCAGAACAGAACCACCCCCCACCCCCCACCCCCCGCCCAGGCCGCAGGCTTCCTGTTGCTTGACTATACGGAGGAGCACGGCCCTGCTGACCTCGCGGCCTCCGGCAGGAAGCTCATCTCTGCTCCTCCGTAACAGCAGAGGGGCTGGCCACGCGAGACCTGCCTTGTGTCGAGGATTGCCATGACAGGCACGCGTCACAGCCTAGATCTAGCCCACCCCGGAAGATGTCCTGCGTGGGAGCCTTCCCTCCCCGTCTCCCCTCCTTTCCTGTGGTCCTGAAGATGTTCCCTCCCGGCTCAGCTGCTTCCAGAGCCCCATGCCAGAGAGACGGAAGGCCCCGCGTGCCTGGTGAGGGACTGAGAGCAGAAGGGTAGGACCTGGGAGAGAGCTGGAAAAGAGAAGCCGCTCAAAGCTGCCTCAGCCCTCTGGCCTGCCTTCAAGTTTCAAGGCCATGTGCATGCACATACACGGGACTGTCTCAGGCCTTGTTGTGTCCTCAGGAGATTGTAAGCTCCAGGAGGACAAGTTCCAAGTCTCCCCCTTCACCAATGCCTCTCTGCAGTCCCCCCAAGTGGGCTTCTGGGCGGGGGCCTGGCGCTCAGTAAGCTGAACAGCCGTTTTCCTGTTGGCACCCCGAGGAGCAGAGCCTCGGCAAAGCTGCAAAGCTAGTTCCTCCCTCCACGAGATTTGTCCCTTTGTGTTTTCCTGCAGTGGCACGTTTCCTCGATGCTCCCCAGTGCTCTACCGTGGCTCCCGCCTCCCCCCAGTTCAGGGAATGCTGTTCCCAGTCTACCAGGATCTGCCCTTGAAGGGCTGCTTGTCTCTGGGTCCAGGTGTGCGCAGGGGAAAGCCAAAGCCAGCCTGCTCCTCAGTGAAGCTGTTTACCCCCAATGCTCCGGCCGCACTCAGCTCTGGGTCGCTGGCTCCTCCCTCCGTGCCGCAGAGACAGGAGGGCGGAACCTCATGGCCCGGTGGCTCTGGCCATCCCTGGAGTGGTCAGCTTCGAGCGGGGCCCCTTTGTAGTCTCTCCTGGGAGAGAGTCGGGCCCCTGCTCCCGTATTTCCACCTGCTCGTTCCGCTCTCCATCTTTGAATGTGAACGCACGAGTCCCCAGCGTGCGTGTGGTGCGGTGGGCGCTTCGCGTGCTCAGCTGTGAGCCCGGTGACCTCACTCCCGCCGCAGCAGTGCTGATGGGGGGCGGCTGGCGTGGTGCCCGCGCGAGGCTGCAGTTTGGGTGGGGATTGGCAGGCGCGCAGTCCCCACCGCCTCCCCTGGGGCTGGGCGGCTTCGCACCTGGCAGGCCACGGTGCGGGCGGTGGGTGTGTGTGAGCCCCAGCGAGCCCGAGCACCGGGCCTTCTGCAGGCCCGTCCTAGTTATAAATCACCCTGCTTGGGGACTAGATCTCTTCATCCCCGAAGGGAGATTCACGCGCAGCCCCGGCCGCCCAGGCCGCCTGGTGTTTGTCATCATTGCAGAGACATAAACTACAGCCGCCGCCGCCGCCCTCCTCAGTAGCGCTCCGCACAGCATCCCCGGCCCTGCATTCTGTTCCTGCGGAGGCCGAGCCGCTTCCACCGGCCGGCCTCCTCCCCGGATCCGGGCTCGCTTCCTCTCCGTCCCCCAGTACCACCCAGACAGCCATGCAGGGGACAAAAGGAATATTTCTCCAAAGTAAATTAATAAAAATCATCTGAGGAATGAGCTGATAAAGACGGTGTGGTGTGAGAAAATCTCTCTGCCAAGAGCTAGGCCGTCAATGAGCCCCGCGGGGTCGCTAACAATAAATGGACGGGCCCGGAGCAAAGGGGGCCAGTGCCACCTGCCGGCGCTGTGCGGTGCTGCAGCCCCCAGGAAGGGCCGCCTGCACGCGGTGGGCAGGGGTGAGGGAAGTGCAGGTGCGGAGGGCGCACGGAAACCCCTCCCCTGCCAGCTGGGAGGCATGCCCGGCTCCCGACCTCCTCTTCGGCTTTGTCCGAGTCTCTTACTCTCTTGGAGCCTTGGTTCCTTGTCTGTAGAGGAGGGCCAGGAGCGCAGCGTGTGGATACCGCAGGCCTGGCGGGGGGCCTAGATGCGCCCCTCCTGTGGCCCGCCCCCTGCCACCTGGCAAGCGTCTGCGTCCTCGGCAGGAGAAGGCAGGCAGGCTGAAAGGCCCCGCAGCAGGCCCGGCAGCACAGTCACCAGGTGCCCCCCGTGGAGGAGCCCCAGCCCACCCTGTGGCCATTGCTTCACAGCGTGGTCGCCGCACCGGGAAGGAAGCAGGTGTGCCTACAAGGAGGACAGCTGGGGGCTCCTCATCCCACACACCAGTTAACGCCCAGCACCCACTGCCAGCTGGGGCTCTGAGCCCCGGGGGGACCTGCTGCCGCTCGCCCGTGACTCTGATCCCCTCTGCAGGGCGTGCGCTCTTGGCGGGGGCTGCCAAGCTTCCCGCGCTGCGGGCTGGGGTGGTGCCTCTCAGGCCACGCAGGAGTCAGAAGAGTCTCAACAGTTTCCTAGGAGTGAGTAGATTTTTAATTTATTAAAACCAGCCGAGATTAGGCACTTGGCTGGCTCAGTCGGTTAAGCGTCTGCCTTCGGTTCAGGTCGTGATCTTGGGGTCCTGGGATGGAGCCCCGCGGAAAGGGAGCTGTGCGGGTTGACTGGGACTTCAAATTGTGTTTTCAGGTTGTTTGGGTTTTGTTTAAACAGGAATGGAGCGTTTTGGAGGCTTTTGTTTTTCCTTTGAACATGACATCTCTAAGGATAGGGACCGTCCCTGAACAGAAGCACAGATCAGAGTCCTGACCTCTGGGGCCTTCTGGCTGACGGGCGTAAGCCGCCGCGTGTCTGGGTCCAGCTGTGCCCACCCAGCTGTTGCCCCAGAAATGGTTCACCTGTGACGTGCCAGAACTCGCGAGGAGCTAGGGTGAGAGTCTGAGAGTCGCGCTCGCAGGGATCCAGGGTGGAAATCAGCAAGTATCGGTGATGTGCGGGCGGGCTCGACAGCTGGGGACAGAGCAGGACAAAGTCAGCTGCCACAGGCAGGAGGCTATTTGAGGCTCGAGCAGGGGACCTCGCCCCTGGCAGGTTTGTGTGATGTGGAGTGCCCAGGTCCTGGTTCTTGAAGAGGCAGCACTACCTGGAAACACTGCCCTGAGAGGGTGTCCCAGGGAACCCGCTCGGAGCAAGCAGATGCCTTGATCGACTGTGGGTTTGCCGGCCCTGCTTGAAGGTGTCCGACGTGCTCTCCATCAGGCTGGCGGAGGGTGTGAGGCTGGGGTGCCGCATGGCCGGGTTATGGCTGGTCTGCAGAGCTCTGCCCTCTCCCGGGAAGCCCTCCATGGCTCTGGCTGACCAGCAGGTGGTCAGCATCTTGTGGCTTGGTGTCCCCAGACCTCTGCCGGAACTGTCCCCTTTCCTCGCAGCCTGGTTCAAGGACCTCGCAGGCCTGCCCTAGAGTGGGCAGGGCCACATGTGGAGTAGGTTAGTGCTGTTGATCCCTTTAGATGCCTCTGGAACTTCATGGATTTCAATAAAGAGACAGCATGGCCGTCTGCGCTTGCATTCTGGAACCCTGCCCGTGCCAGCCGCCTCCCCCAGCCCATCCGCAGCGCTCTGGCTCGCTCACTGTCCCATCCGCTAGACTCCCAACAACTTTCAGTGCTGGGGGCTTTCTCCAGTTCTGACGCTTCGTGCCTGGGGATAGCATTTCCCCTCTGCAGGTGCAGAAAGCAAGGCCTGGAGCCCCAGGCTGGGATTTGCTCCCAGCAGATCTGCCCCCAGACGCCTCCCCAGCCCTCCAGCTCCCTGCAGACATGTCCCTTCCCAGGCACTGCCTTGGCCACTTCCAGGAACCATGTCTGAGCACACACCCTGCCGGCAGTGTGCCCTGCCCAGGCCTCCTCTGGGGCCCACCCAGCCTGATGTCCTGAGCCCTTGGGACTCCGGTCAGCAGGGAGGAGTCAGACTGGCCCAGCATGGGATGCAAAGTTCTTAGTGCGAGTAATGGGCTTTGAGTTCGCTGGAAGGCCTCCCCCTTGCAGCTGGGATTATGCTCGTCTCGCGGACCCTGGAGGGGAGCTTTCTTTCTCCAGATTGAGAGCCCTTTAAGTTCTGAACCTTAGGCTTTGTGGAGTGCCCGCCAGTCATGGTCGGTACCTGTGGCCACAGTGCTGTCTGGGCCCCTGCACCTGGAGTGATCAGACCCCATGCCCCCTGTGCGGTTACAGGCCCGCCATCCAGGCAGACACCTGTGCAGGGGGTGGAAGGGGAGGTGCGCGGGGAGAGGGCGCTGGTGGTCCTGTCGCCGCCTGCTCCTGCTGAGGAGGAGGCTCGGGGGCCGTGAGCTCTGCCGGGGATGCGAGTGCACGTAAGCCCGTGACAGACTGCGCGTTCCGCCGCAACGTCTCTGGAGAGCAGCGTGGTTCTGTCCTTCGGGGGAGCCTTGCTCTTTGCGGCGTGCTCTGTGGAGTTAAGTGCCCCTCTCAGTGTCACTGCAGGGCTATCCACGCTTCACTGGTGCCCGTGGCGAAGACGCGCCGCAGCCCCAGTCGCTTGTGCCCTGCCCAGGCGCAGACATGAGCAGCTCCCAGGCCTCCGAGTCCTCTGCTCTCCCTTCCCCTGCAGGGGCGGGGGCTGCCGAGGGCGCTCCTGGCTTGGTTTGCCGCCGCCCTGGAATTGAGGTCAACGGGGATGTTGCTGAGAACGCTGGGAAGGGTGGGGGGAAAGCCAGGGGGCAGAAACCATACCTGGAAACACAAATGGATCTTTCCAGTCGTCTCTTTAGATGGTCGCAGATCCTGGCCAGGCCCAGGAGGGAAAGCTGCCTTTGGTCTTTTCTCAGGAAACACTCAAGCTACTACCACCAGCAGCCCAGAGTATTTACCGAAACCTGGAGGTGCATCTCATAGGAGACCTGTTTTTTCTCCTTAAGTGTCCTTGAGGATGTAGCAGAGGCTGCAGAAATGTGCATAGTGTGTAAATCAAGGTTAAGAGACCACTGAGCGTCCAGCAGTGATGCTGGGAACGTCCCCGGGGGCTGCGCTGAGGCCGCGGGTTGGTGGGGAGCAGCTCGGTCCGTTCGGTGGAAAGGGGCACGTCTCCCCGCCTGCTGCCTCTCGTGCTCAGCAGTGCTGTGTGGCCTCTGGAGACCCCCAGGACTGGCAGCAGGGCCTGGCAGGAAACATTCTTTCTTTTCTTTTTCTTTCCTTTTTTTCTCTTAAAGGTTTTACTTATTTTAGAGAGAGTGAGAGCAGGGGGAGGAGCAGAAGGAAGGGAGAATCCCAAGCAGATTCCTTGTGAGCATGGAGCCCGACGCGGGGCTCGATCCCACAACCCCGCGATCATGACCTGCGCTGACACCAAGAGTCAGACATGCAACCGACTGAGCAGCCCAGGCGCCCCAGGAATGTTTTCTAAGGGAGTAAATGGTCTTGTCCTGTGTTGGAAGTGTGAAACTCGGGGTCCTTGGGATCGAGAGCGCCACCTGTCCTGACAGACTGCCTGGCAACAGCCCAGCAGAAGCTGAAAGCAGAGCCAAAGTGTGCAGGCGCCCTCGAGTGGCCCCGCCGGGCGGGGCCGGGGACCTGCAGGGCCTGGTGCACGCCAGCCGCTGACCCGAGCCGGAGGTCGGGGCCGGCTAGTCCCTGGTCCTGTCCGTGGCTCCTGCCCGGAGAGCAGCTGGCCTGGAGGCACCGTCCTCCCGATGGGCTCAGTGGCTGCCGCTGATTCTAATGGTCCTCACGTTTGCCTGCACATTATCGCTTCACGCAACGATGTAATTAAATCCTTTGAACGGCACTTTGGGACATCTGATTATGCAGACAGACTCCGGAGGAACGTAAGCTGTTGTGTTCAGCTGGTCTACCCTGCGGGTGCTGCCGGCACTCACTGTTCTGTGAAAATTACCTGAAAGGAAGGGGAAGAAGGCGAAGCCGGGAGGGAGGCCGGGCCGGGCCCCGCTGTGCAGCCTCCGACCTGCCTTTTCCAGGACCCGGAGCGCTTGGGGTAAGCAGCGCGCCCCGCCGGCCCCGCACAGGCCCCGCTGACCCCTCGGCCCTCTCTCCCCAGGAGCTGCCAGAGCATGACGAGCTTGGTCAGCAGCACCATGTCGCCGATCAAGGACGGGGCCTCCTCTCTCCCCAGGAGGCAGAGCTCGTTCGCCAGGCCCCCGCTCCGTGCTCTGTACGACCTCCTCATCGCGCCCATGGAAGGGGTAAGTGCCCCCCGCCCCCAGGGCCCAGAGGCTTCAAGGCGTCAGAACGCATCGTTTCCTGCTCAGTGCCCACAGTGCCCCTTAGATACAAAATGGGCTCCTGAGACAACCGGGGCTTTTCCAGAGCACACATTTCTCTCTGGAAGCGCCTTCTGGGCTGGCTGCTGGTAGGGGGAGACGCCCCAGGTTCAGGCTGCCAGGTTAACGCGTAGGGCTGCTCCTTTCCCGCCAGGCAGGTCTGGCCTCAGCTGCGTCAGGGGTCCTGTGAGATGGTGCCGTCCTCCCATCTTCTCACCAGACTTTGGGGCTGAGGGAGGCACGGGCTGGACCCAAATCCACAACTGTCCGTGGGAACCACGCCATCTGTGTGGGCCCCGAGCAGATGGCAACGGGGCTGTGCCCAGGGCCCTGCTGCGCCCCGTGGGAAGCCTTCCCCATCTCCCACCTCTCCGCTGAGGCTCTCGCCAGGGCCGTGCTTTCTGCTGAGAACAGACCCCTCAGCCTCTGCCCCTGTCAAGAGCCACGGACTCTATCGCAGAGCCTGACGTTAGAGACACCCTTTCACTTGGGATTGCTCAGGAAGGGCGAGAACGGCCCTCGATGGCTTTCTGTGGCTCTGGCCTTGGCATACCACCCTTCAGTCTGGACATAGCACTCTAACTGGTTGGGGGACACCAAAGGGCCCAGGGGTCTTATGAATCCGAATGGTGAGACTATCAGATGCCTTCGTATATGACGGTGTATTAGTCAGCTCTGGCTGCTGTAAGAAGCTACCATGAACGGGGTAGTTTAGACAACGGACATTTATTCCTCATGGTTCCGGAGGCTTGAAGTCTGGGCTGAGGGTGCCGGCGGTTTCAGTAGCTGGGCAAAGGCCCTCCTTCTGGCTGCACACAGCCCCCTTCTCACTGTGGCCTCACATGGTCCTTCTGGTCTCGTCCCCTTCTTGTAAGGACGCTAACTCCATCATGAGGCTTCTGTCTTCATGACCTTATCTAAACCAAATTATCTGCCCAAGGCCCTGCCTCCAAATACCATCCCTCTGGGGATTAGGGTTTCAGCGTGTGGGTTTGAGGGGATGCCAGCATTCAGTTCATAACCTACCCCAAGGAAAGCCCAGGTGCCTGCAGGGGGGCCTGGCTCTCGGGCAGGGAGGGCATGATTTATGGGCCCTGGAGAGCAGGCTGTAGGCCTGCGTGTCCTAGCAGCTGTCTGCAGTCGGGTGGGAGTTTTGTCTCACAGACATTGGGGTGGCCCCTCGGTGGCTCGCTCTTCCACTTTAGCTGGCACAGAGGGAGTGTGTCCTCAGAAAGCCCCGCCGTGACAGCGAGTGTGCTTGTGCGTGTCCCCGGCTGGCCAGCCAGGGTGTGGGTCAGCATGCCCATTATTTTTCAGGAGGCTGCCCGCCTGCTAGGCCCTGTGGACCTCCCTTGCTCAGGGAGCCCGGGTGGTGGGAAGCCCAGAACCCTGGGGGCTGGCAGCCAGGACTCACGTCTGACCCTGCCCTTCCCTGGCTGGTGGCCCTGGCCATGTGGTTTCTCCTCCTTGAGTCCCTGTGTCCTCGTTAGAAAATGAGACGACGCCACAGAGCATGTAAGGTCCGAGCGGGGCTGGGCTTCAAGGCCTGTGAGGAGCATATAGGACAGCAGCAGCAGCAAGAGGGCCCCTGGCGAGAGGCGGCCGCCGCGCCTACGTGACTGCCGCGTCCTGCACGCCAGGGCCTCTGGTCCCATCAGCACAGAGGCCCAGGCCTGCCCTCTCCATGCCTGCAACACACTGGGCTGTCCTTCCTTCTTAGAACTGTTGTCCTCCTTGATGTCCTCTTTTCTACGAAGGGCCAAGACTGCAGAGAGCGCCCCAGCTCAGAGCATCTCAGATACCGTGCTAACTTGGGGTGATTTATGTGCCGGATCCGAGGGAAGAAATATACCGCTATATCCTTGGGCTGATTTGTCCTCAGATGGCTGTGCAGATCATTTCAGTGACTTACTTCTGCACCCTGCTCACCCTGAGTTCGGCATTTGGCACAGATCCCCCAGCTCCTCGGAAGGCTGTTCGGACCCGCCATTCTTTCACTCAGGCCCTCTGGGGCCCTTTGCGCTTCCCCTGTGTCCAGGTCCCGGGCGACTTGCTCCATGAACGTGGAATGGGCTGGTGAGGCTGGCAGGGAGAGCAGGGAGCAGGGGGGCCAAGCTGGAGACTGGCTGGGACCAGCGTGTCCTTTGAGGCTCCGGTCGGTCTTGTGGAGCTGGCAGGCTCCTCACCTCTCTCTGGCCTAGCTCGAGTGTCCCCTCCTCTTGAAAGCCTTCCTGGCCCTCTTTCCCCACAGCCCTCAGGCTTCCTCCCCCTCCCTGCCACGGGGTCCCCTCTCTGCCCCGTGTCTTTCATGACACCCGCTACCTCCCTGGACTCAGAACTTAGCTCTTGGTGTGCCTCCCCTCTCCTCCCTTGCTGCCCACCCCACCCTCCCTGAAGGCAAGGGTGACCCCTCACCTCTGTGTCCCCAACGGCTGCCACAGGGCCCGGTGCATGCTGATGCTCATTGAGGTTTCTGGGATGGTCCAAAGCTGGTGGGGCCGGGAGAGGCTGCCCTCCCTCCCTCCCTCCATCCAGGGCGTCCCCCCAGGAGAAAAGCCGCCACAGCCTCAAGTTCTTGTCGGGAGTTGGGTTATAAAAGCTGTGCTGTGTTTGTTCTCCCTGAGGACTTGCCTGTGACTTAAAGAGTAAAAATGTCCCCGTGGGAATTGTGGCAGCTTGTGCCTAGACGTCTGTGCCCCTCCAGGGCTGCTCGGGAGGGGAAGAGGTACGGCCCTAAACAAGTTAGAGCAGGGAACGGAGTCAGCCTTCCCAAGGGGAGCTGCCCAGGGAAGGGGAGCGCTGCCGTCAGACAGTGCCGGCGCCCCAAGCCTGCGGTTCGGGAGCTACGCTGTAGAGACAGGGGTACGGAGCCCCGCGTGCCCGCCTGCAGCGGTGCAGTCTCATCATGAAGGGGGCCGTGTAGCTTGAAACTTCTCTCTTGGGACCCAGGTACCCAAATACTGTGAGCGAGTGGGCTGCCTCCCACAAGCCACAGAGTGAAACCTACCAAAGGCCAGTAAAGTAAATGGTCGGAGGGAGAGCTTGTCCTTGGCTAGCGGAAGCGATCCACTTTGTTTCAGTAAAAACCCTTGACTGACAATTTCATCTGTTCGTTCAGCAAGCAGTTGTTGGTGTGTGTTGGGTCCACTGTCCTGGAGGGGAGGGGGCGGCTGAGTGCGTGGGCGTCCTGTGTCTGATGCTCACAGGTCCTGCTCAGGTCGGGTGGGCTGCAGGGAGGAGGAGGAGGAGGGAGAGGGGGAGAAGGA
>PITA01027960.1:0-20091 GCA_004023965.1 Spilogale gracilis | reverse complement strand
ATCTATCTATCTATCTATCTATCTATCATCTATCTATTTATATTTGTTTGTTTGTTTACTTATTTTGAGTGTTGAGTTTCATAAGTTCCTTGTAGATCTTGGATACCAGCCCTTTATCTGTAATGCCATTTGCAAATATCTTCTCCCATTCTGTGGTTGCCTCTTTTGTTGACTGCTATGCAGAATCTTTTTATCTTGGTGAAGTTCCAAAAGTTCATTTTTGCTTTTGTTTCCCTTGCCTTTGGAGATGTGTCTTGAAAGAATTTGCTGTGGCTGATGTTGAAGAAGTTACTGCCTATCTTCTCCTTTAGGATTTTGATAGATTCCTGCTTCACATTGAGGTCTTTCATCCATTTCTAGTTTATCTTTGTGTATGGTATAAGAGAATGGTTGAGTTTGGTTCTTCTGTACATAGCTGTACAATTTTCCCAGCAGCTCTTATTGAAGAGACTTATCTTTTTTCCCATTGGCTTTTTTTTCCCCCTGATTTGTCAAAGATTATTTAACCATAGAGTTGAGGGTCCATTTCCAGAGATACTAATCTGTTCCACTGATTTTTGTGTCTTTTTCTGCCAATACCATACTGTCTTGGTGATCACAGATTTGTAATATAGTTTATAGTCAGGCAATGTAATGTCCCCTGCTTTGTTTTTCTGTTTCAACATTCCCTTGGTGATTCAGGATCTTTTCTGGTTTCATACAAATTTTAGAATTGTTTGTTTAAGCTCCTTGAAAAATGCCAATGGTATTTTTATGGAGTTAGCATTGAAAGTGTAGATTGCTTTAGGCAGAATAGACATTTCAACAATGTTTATTCTCCTAATCCACGAGCATGGAATGTTTTCCATCTTTTTTGTGTCTTCTTCAATTAGTGTCATAAGTGTTCTGTAGTTGCTAAAGTATAGCTCCTTTAGTTTTTTGGAATAAGTAACACCCCAGTAGTCATGGAGCCAACCTAGGTTTCAATCCCAGTTGTAGTGCCAATTTGTGATAATTTAGTCAAATTGCTTAATATTTTTAAAGACTACATTTTAGGGGCATCTGGGTGGCTCAGTTGGTTAAGTGACTGCCTTCGGCTCGGGTCATGATCTCGGAGACCCGGGATCGAGCCCCACATCGGGCTCCCTGCTCCGCGGGAAGCCTGCTTCTCCCTCTCTCACTCCCCCTGCTTGTGTTCCCTCTCTGGATGTGTTTCTCTCTGTCAAATAAATAAAAAAATCTTTTAAAAAAATTTAAAGACTACATTTTGATTAGTAATAAGAATAATTGAACCTAACTCATAAACTTGTGATGTAGATTAATAAAGTGATACTATTTTGATTATTTTGAAAGTCCAGGTTAATGTATGGTTTGATTAATTTACTTTCCCTTAAAAACTGGAGTAAAAATATCCAGAAAAAAACAATCTTCATCAGGCAACATAAAGAACATTAAGAAACACCTGGTGATTTCCAAGTACGGGAAATAGAGAATGCAATTTATAATAATACTTACATTGCTATAAAATCTCAAACATACAAAGTAACCTTGAACTTTTTATAAAAAAATATAGCTATCATGTTACATGTATAGGTAAATTTGTATAGTTTTTGTGTCTTCAGAAGATCTTTATGAGGAAAATACTATTATACTAAAAAGAAACAAGAAACAAAGTATGATATAAGAGTTAAGATTATGGGTAATCATTGCAGTGGAAAAGTCTTCAAAAACAAAGAGACAATTAGATATACATAAAACAACCACCTAATAAAGCACAGTGAGTCACTAAAGCTGATAGAAGTGAGCAGATCTCCCCCTAACAAAAAAGCTAACAGGTTACCTTAAGCTTGAGAAGAAAGAGAGGATCTCCACCTTATTTGTGGAGGCTAACAAGTAGCTAATTTAAACATTCACATATAAAATCAAAAGCTTAACCCCAGAAATAGAAGGGTTGAAAGAGCTTAAGGTTTGGGCACCTGGGTGGCTCAGTGGTTAAGCGTTTGCCTTTAGCTTGGGTCATGATCCGTGGGTCCTGGGGTGGATCCCAGCATCAGGCTCCCTGCTGGGTGGGAAGCCTGCTTCTCCCTCTCCCACACTACCTGCTTATGTACCCTCTCTTACTGTGTCTCTGTCAGATAAATAAATAAAATCTTAATTTTTTAAGAAGGAGCTTAAGGTATTTTCAGCAGATCTTAACTTGAGCTGCATAGTGTTGAATTCAAAACCAGATGTAAGACACTCACAGATCCAGAACAGTGGAAACATCATAATCCTTTGTAGAAGGCCAGACTAGGGTCTGCACTGGCAGAGGTGCCTAACTGGAAAATCTACAAGTAAAGAATCTAACAGTTATAATCTGTAGGCCTGGGAGGATGTGGTATCTCCATTGTGAACAAATAAAAATAATGGAAGGCTTAAAGCTTGGCCAACATCCATACCCAGGACTACCTAAGGCTTCACTTTTATATTCTACCTTTTCTCAGTAAGTCAGGACAACAAACTTCCCCTGTAATGGACAATTTAAGGAGTCTATAAAACTTGACTTACTAAGAGCCATTCATTTGGCTACATCCCCGATGCTAGAGTCAGCCTTGAAAATGAAGAACAATATGCAGGTTTGAGGAACATAAGGGAAAGCAAGAAGGGATGTAAGGAAAGTTAATCATTGCAAAGCACAAGAAGCAAGATGGAGTTGTGAAGAAAATGGTGATAAGCCTCCATACACTCTTGTAGCGTAGTACGCACTGTGGTACCTTGGGGTGAGGTAAAGTTTCCAGGGATCTGAGAGCCCATGGTGTCAAATATATCATTTCTAACAACATGACCAGCACATGTGAATATGTGGGCAGATGCCGTCCTTGGCCTTCCATTCATGAGAAAAAGTGACTAAGGCAAGATCACAGTAGTATTATTGTAATCTCACTATATGCAGAGGACATGATTTTCAGCAGAACTGGTATTTTTTTAAGGCAGAAAATTGATCCAATCGGCAATGTTTGGGCACTAGCCAAGAGGGAGGTCATCTAGTCCATCTTCTGGCACAGTGCTAATGTGTGATGTGAGAGAAATAGTCTCATTTTGAGATGTTTTTAAGCATTCTGATAGGTCAAAATTGGGAGGAGAAGATGCATCCAAGCTGATCACAAACTTAGTGTTCTGAGGATATAAGTGACAGGACTTCATAGGGAGAAGAGAAATGGAATTGGGTGCTACTTAAGGATGGATGGAACTTGTCTTAGGGATGGGGCGTTCTCATTAGAAATGCGAGAAGGTATGGTAGTCTCTGGATAACTGTTCTTTGTCACTGCAGCTTCCTGGACTCCTTCCTTAATATAGCATTATGTTCTTACATTTGGGAGTTTTGATCTGCCTTTTTTCTTCTATCTGATTTATCTGAACTTAAAATTAGCAAAATTCCCTATATTTAGTGGAATGTTACTTTAGCATGTAAATCTATTTGGACTCCAAACAAAAGTCGTCTTCAAAAACTGTCCTTAATAATCCTATGTGAGTACTGTGCTGGAAGAATGTGGTTAAAAGAATATCATTCTCCTATCCCAATTCGGGTAGAGAAACGAAACATGAGAGACTTTGGACACAGAAACAGAGGGACTTGGAGGGAAGGGGGTGGGGGGGAGAGCCTGGTGGTGGGTACTGAGGGCACATATTGCATGGAGCACTGGGTGTGGGGCATAAACATGATCCCAGGGTCCTGGGATAGAACCTCAGGTTGGGCTCCCTGCTCATTGGGGAGTCTGCATCTCCCTTGAC
This sequence comes from Spilogale gracilis, assembly GCA_004023965.1. Taxonomy (NCBI): domain Eukaryota; kingdom Metazoa; phylum Chordata; class Mammalia; order Carnivora; family Mephitidae; genus Spilogale; species Spilogale gracilis. The sequence goes on along the minus strand of PITA01027960.1, from coordinate 16,341 downwards.
CTCTGACAATTGCTCCTGCTTGTGCTTCTCTCTCTCTCTCTCTCTCTCTCTCTCTCTCTCTCTCAAATAATTAAATAAAATATTTAAAAATAAAACAAAAGGAATTCAATAAGTTTTTTTTAATCTGTCATTGTGATATAGGAATTCTCCAAATATCCTCAAATATTTTCTCTTCTCATTTCTCTGAATACATTTATTTATGCACATTCACTTTAGTAGCAAAAATAAAGGGTAATTTTTTAAAAAAGATTTTATTTATTTGACAGAGAGAAACACAGCCAGAGAGGGAACACAAGCAGGGGGAGTGAGAGAGGGAGAAGCAGGCTTCCCGCCGAGCAGGGAGCCCGATGTGGGGCTCGATCCTGGGTCTCCGGGATCATGACCCGAGCCGAAGGCAGTCGCTTAACCAACTGAGCTACCCAGGTGCCCCAAGGGGTAATAATTTTTTTTTAAGAATTTTTTTGAAGATTTTATTTATTTATTTGACAGAGTGAAACACAGCTAGAGAGGGAACACAAGCAGAGGGACTGAGAGAGGGAGAAGCAGGCTTCCCGCAGAGCAGGGAGCCCGATGTGGGGCTCGATCTCCGGTCTCCAGGATCATGACCTGAGCCGAAAGCAGTCGTTCAACCAACTGAGTCATCCAGGTGCCCCAAGGGGTAATAATTTTTAATGTCATAGAAGACACAGCAGATTTCATGTTCTATGTGGATACATCTTATATCCATTTAACCCCGGTAGTATGCCTTGTGGACAAAAAACAATTGGTAGCCAGACCTCAAGCTTAACATTTCTTTGAAACTAGAAACTGACATGTGAAATCATGGGCCAAAAGTCCTGGAAATTCTTTTTATTTTTTATTTCTCCAGAAAATACCTTGGGACTTCTTTGTTGCTGTGTCACTTTCAACTTGGAGAGCCACTGGGGAAGAGTCAAAAAGAGATCTTATTTAAGCCAATGCCCATCTTTCTTATTTTACTCCATTGTCAGCTGTTTCTTCCCTTTGGGAGATTTTTCTCACAATTTATTCTTTTGAGTTGTGGTTAAGAGACCAATATTTCTAGTTAAGGAGTTACATAAAAATTTCCTATATGCCCAGAAGTCTTAAAAATTTTTATTGTACTCTTTTTTAATTAATTAATTGTTCAAAAATATGTGTATTACCATTTACTGAGGACTTTCTAGGTGGTTAGGTATTGTACTAAATGCCTGTATGTTTTCCTTTTTTTGAAGTTGTAGTTGTTAGAAATGCAACTGAGATTAGTTTATGCAAAACTGGAAACTTATTGACTCAAAAAATCAAATGAGGCCTGAAGATCCAGGCTGAGGTAGAGGTATAGGTAGAGGTAAGTCTCATTGATAACTAATATCTGGGATTTGGCAGTTATCAAGAATTGGTCTCAGTCTCTTAGCTCCACTCTTTTATTCATATCAAATTCTATTTCCCTATAGAATGACTTTTGCTCCATTTGACAGGGAACATAATCAGTGATAGCTTCTGGCTTTCACAACTTTTATCTTCAGCTCACTGGACAGAATTATTTCTTCACTTTATTTGGAAATACCCCCCAAAAACCTGTGATTTACCTACTCTGTCTGATGCAGACACTCATCCTGTATAAGACAAATCAGTGGTAAGTAGAGTCTGCATCAGGTGTTACACAATTGAAGATTTTCATTTAATCATGAATTTGGAGAGTAGGGAGTTGTTTAACAGTAAAGTATTGGGCCAACTACACATAGCTGTATAAAAATTAGTTGATACAAAGTTTTACTTACTACCCCCTCTTCTGTGTTCTCACTTTTTTTCCCAGATGAGAAAAAAGGATCACAGAGTACTAGGGGATATGTCTAAGAACATGTTGCTGATAAGTAACTGAGATTTGATTCAGATGGCTGCCTTCAATGTTCAAGCTTTTAGCTGCTATAATATACATGTATAAAATTAATATTAAATGCCTCAATAAAACTACTCTTTTAATTCTTGTCCTCTAAAAACTTACCCTAAGGTAAGGGTTAAAGTGCTCATAACTCATTTGGAAGGTGCACAACATAACAGCAAGTCAAAAGAGAAGGGGTGTAAGGAAAGTTAATCAGTGCAAAAAAATTGTGTTGCTTCCTACGCTAATGCTTCTTAATGAGCTGCAGTGATGAGAGCATGTCACAATCAGGTGCACTTCCTTGGCATACAGAACTCAGGAAAGACAACAAGGAGCAACTATCTTTTGGAATGGTCTGTGGAGAAGAAAGAAGGCAAATCTGTCAAAATCTTTCTTTTCTCCTATTTTCCATTAGTTAAACTTCAACCCATGGAAAATTAACTTTCCCATCACATCTAATTTGCATCATATAGCCACTTAAATGACAGTTCAAGATTTCAGATACCACAACTGTTGTGAATGTATTTCATCCAACTTTGAAAGTGACAAGATGACACAGAAAAAAAACAAAACACAGACTATAGCTGTTTGCTATGCTCTGATGTCCAATAGCAAGGGACTGTGCCATGATTATGGCAGCATGGTCTGGAAGGTGAATGATACATTCAGAAAGAAAGAGGCAGTTAAGGGAAACTGAAGAGGCACATAAGATTTATTAAATACTTGGATATTTATTTCTTGGATCACTGGAATCACTTATGTTCTCCATTCTATAGAGATGCCGTTTTAAAATACTGAGCCTCTTTAAAAAAAAAAATAAGAATAAAGATGTAAGGGTGCCTGGGTGGCTCAGTCAGTTTAACTGGTAACATCCAACTCTTGGTTTCAGCTCATGTTATGGTCTCAGGGTCATGCAGTCAAGCCCCACATCAGACTCAATGCTAGCTTGGAGTCTGCTTCAGATTCTCTCCCTCTCCTTCCCCCTTTGCCTCTCCGCTGCTCACTTGTGTACGCACGCACTTTCTCTCTTCTCTAAAATAAATAAATAAAATATTAAAAAATAAGAATGTTTTCACTTCTTCCCTCAGAGGAGAAGGGTACTATTCTTTAAGTTAGAGGTCAGTTATAATGTCTTGGAATACTCTAGTAAGAGGGTTAGTAAGATACAATCTCTGCTATGCTATCTAGTCTTGAAGTCATAATTAATACGCATCATTTTTTTTCTCATCTACCCATTCTAAATTCTCCTCATCTTCTGTTAATATTTTAGGTGGTCTGGCTTATATTACTCAGATCTTTATTAAGCGTTAGACTTCTTCCTTCTGCTGTCCAGGTTGTATTATTGTTGTTATTATTGCTTTTTGGTGATTCTCACTAAACATCAAAATACAAAGAGAAAAACCAGCATATCGGGTGGTTTCTGGACATATTTATCCTAAGCTTTATTAAACCCTGTTTCCTTACATAATCAGTATCTATTATTCAGGCTAGTCATGTAAGTCCTTTTTTCACATGTTGTTCCAAAACATGAGGAACTCAAAGTTTCCAGATGGTAGTCACAACCTCAAAAACCTTAATTATATCCCCTGGAGGAAGTATTATCTTCCCAGGAAATAGGGATTTTTATCTAGCAGAGACCATGATAGTAGAAGAGAAGCAAAATTTCCACAAGCAGGTGGAGAGTGTGATAATGTGTGATGCGGTTTAACTATGGGAGGGACCATTCTTCATCACAGTTATAGTTCTCAGGCCAATGCATTAGATTTTATTTTATGGCCTATTCATCCAAGGAATGATGACTTATTAAATATTCGGCATTGGTATCTGCAGCTGGAAGGTTGGGTACTCACCAGTAGCAAAACCCAGATAATATCAGTGTTGGTAAGGAAATGGAACAATTAAATGTATGTATGTACGTATGTATGTATGTATGTATGTATGTATGTATGTATGTATTTAGAGAATGTGTGTGAGAGGGAGGAGGGACAAAGGGAGAGGGAGAGAGAGGGGGAGAGAAACAGAGAGTAAGGGAGAGAAGCAGACTCCCCACTGAGTGCAGAGCCAAACATGAGACTCAGTTACATAATCCTGAGATCATGACCTGAGACGAAACCAAGAGTCGGATGCTTAACTAACTGAGCCACACAGTCACCCCTGGACAGTTAAAATTCTTATACACGACTGGAGAAAATATGAATGGGACAATTACTTAGAAAAATATTTGGCAATATATAATAAAGTTAAATATACTCCTACTCTATGATTGACAGTTCACTCCTAGGTATTTTTTCAAGGAGATATAAAGCCTATATGTGTAGAAGGATTTGAAAAGATTATTCATAGAAGCTCTGCTGATAATAGCCCCCAACTAGAAACAACAATTGTCCATCAACAGGAGAATGGATAAATAGATTGTGATATATCCATATAATGGAATACTAGTTAGCAATAAAAAGGGAGTGGAGGGCTGACATAAGCAACAATACCAATGAATCTCCAAAACATTATGTTAACCAAAGAAACCAGACTCAAAAGATTACATAAATATGATTCCATATATCAAATTCTAGAGCAGACAAAACTAATTTATAGTGAAAGAAAGTAGATCAGTGTCTAGTGCTCAGATTGTTGAGGGTAGTGAAATTGATTATACAAGAACTTTCTGGGATAATGGAAATGTTCTGTATCTTTTTAGGGTAGTGCTTACATGTGTATATTTATGAAAACTCATCAAACAGTACATTTGAAATCTGTACATTTTATTAAATGTAAATTATACCAATAAAAGGATTAAAATGAAAAACGGTGTCATAAATTCCAGGCAATTGTTCTTTGGACATCACTGGCTGGGGGTGGAGAGGAAGCAAAAGAACATTTTATTCATGCACATTTTTTTAATTGAGTTGTAGGTTATTAAACTTATAGTTCCCTGATTCACCCTTGGTTTATACTGAGGCCCAGGGTGGGCTCATAACTTTTGGCCCTAACACCCCAGAGCCATGCTCACTCAAAACCAGAATTCTTAATGGGACATTTGTGTAGTAACAAGAACAGTGAATGCGATTGAAATGGAGAATCAATTGAAATTCGCTTAATCTCATAATTATGCCTGGCAGTATCTGTAAAGGGAAAGAGTAATGGTTCCTTAATACAAAAATTATTACTGGATAATCGTGCATCTTCATGGAGACCAGAATATAATTTTAAATATTCTTTACTTTGCATACTGAATCTCTAATCAGTCCATCAAAATCTGAATCTTCTGAACATCTGACTTTCCCTTCCATTCTATTTCCTAGGATAACCCATTCTCACCTCCATTGTCTACACATGTCTGTATGGGGTCAGATATACCAGTAACTTGTGGGGGCACCTGGGTGGCTCAGTTTCTTGGAGCATGCTGGAGCAGTTTCTTGATTTGTCTTAAGTCATGATCTCAGGATTCTGGGATCAAGTCCTAAGACAGGCTTCCTGCTCAGTGGGGAATCTACTTGAGGATTTCCCTCCATCTCCCACTGCCTGCCACCACCCTCCCACCCCACTCAAGTACACACAGGTCTCTCTCAAATATACATAAATCTTGAAAGATGAAAGAAAGAAAGAAAGAAAGAGAGAGAGAGAGAGAAAGAAAGAAAGAAAGAAAGAAAGAAAGAAAGAAAGAAAGGAAGAAAGAAAGAGAAAAAAAAGGAATACTAGCAACTTGTGCATTGGATATCTTTGGCCGGGGGTGGGAAGGGAAGGAAGAGATTTTTCTCCACTGTGGATGACAAAAAGGGGAACTGGAAAGGGATTTTGGATTCTTTAGGTTTTGTATTCTAGCAGGGTTCATTAGTCCTTCAGAGTGAGAAGTCTATAGGTCAAATCACCATTTTCTTCCTAGTAAATAACTACTTTCTAAACATAACTTGGAGTTTTTGTGTCAACAGAGTTCTTTACTTTCTTTTTCTATTAATCAAAGAGCTGCATCCTAAAAATGATAGAGAAAGCATTAAAATAATGAAGTGGGTTAAAATGATAGTTAAAGGAAGAAAATTCTGTATTGCTTCACTTATTCTATAATAAAAAAGCTTTCAGGTAAAATGAGGCTAAATGATTTTGTATTTGACATATCTTTGAGGCTGATAAAAAATGACATAGAAATTATCAACCTCAAAAAGTGCTTTTAGCAAAGGTCTTGCTTTGTGCTCAAGAATTTTAAGTGTTTGTCTGATGTTCTAAATTCTGAATGTGAATTTTTCTATCCAAACTAGAAATTGGGATTATAAAATTGAAATATAGATTTTTGTGTCCATATTTGCCAACATACTTGATTCCCAGGGTCCCCTGATGCAAGTAAAACAAGTGTACTATCACTGCTTTTTTATTCTATATGCAACTGGTATGAAAATCAGGCAGGATATTAATAAAATAAATTGTAGGTTTTAATTTGATAGTTACTAACCACCTCCTTTTGGTTTGCTTACTTGACCTGTCTACTGAATAATATAAAATTATGGATAAAGGTAACATCTATAGCATAGGAAACTGAAGATCAATTAATGACATGAAAACCCCTGGAATGAAATATTGCTTGGTAACTGAGAAATTGTTGACTTCCTCCTTAAGCCTATATATTGAAAAAGCAGTAGAGCAAAACTGGAAAGAAGAACAAAAAACAAGGCCTCCTGTCATCTCTGTGCTCCTATATCAAGAGTGAAATCTGATGGTTCCTCCTTTATTATGCAGGGGAATACTTACAACTTAGTAAACCCTTTGCTCCCTATTTGAACTTTCACTTTCTGTATCAGTTTGGGGAGAACTTGAAAGAAAACAACCTGGCTGAGGTTATAAAGTAATGTGTGGTATTCCTTGTAGAATACCTTCAGAGTATGTTCTAGATTGTGAGTGAGAAGGCAGGACAAGAGCAGCCTGAGGATTCAAGTTTCTTTAACTGCTTCTTCCAAACGCATACATGCATCAGGGCATCTGGGAATTAGGGCAGTTTTGTTTCTTCAGTCACCTGTCACCTGGGATCTCATCTATGGAGGTCAGCCTTTAAACTTTTGAAGTAACTGTTAGGTAGCATCCCTTCCTAAGAGATACAAATTTTAGATCCTTATAAGCCTAATCTAACTTCTTCTTTTTTGTATAGCCCTGAATTAGTAGCTACTAATTCTAGTTGCTGTCTCTGTGTAATTACTTCACTGTTCTTATTCTAGTCCTAGACTTTTTAGTTCTTCCATGACTGTCTGGTAGTTTGCCATATTAAATTCTGTTTAAATAATATGTATGGTTTCTATGTTCTGTCCCAATGAGAAAAGAACATTTAACAAAGATAGGAAAGATTTCCTTGAGGTGATTTTTTTTTTAATGAGTTAAAGAAGTACCTCCAATGCAAATCAGTCACCTGATCTTTGGACCCATTGTAATATGGTTTATTGAAATTTCCATTTTAAAGTTCTATAAGTGTCTCAAACTGACCAGATTGAAATAAAATTATTTTTTTCTTATGTTTTGCTAATTAGAATCACTCCTTCCTCAGTCTTCCCTATGACAATGAGTGGCATCATCATGTACTTATTCAAATCAAATATTTAAAGAGTATTATTAGATCCTTCTTTGAGCTACATATTCTATCAATCACTGAACTGTATGATTTGTATCCTTAAATAGCTCTAAAATCTCTTCACTTATTTCCATTGTCAATCGCTACTTCCATCACATTCCTTGCCCGAGTTATTTTAGAAACTATGAAATCATACTTCCTGACCATAGGTTTATCTCATTAAATTATTCTCCACTTTGAATAAACCACAGATTTAGAAATATTCTTGCCTAAATCCTTTACATAAGCTTCCCATTAATCTAAAGGTAAGGTTAAAAATGAATCTTTCATAACCTAGTAACTGCTTACTTGAAAAATCTTGGCAGGAAACTTTTATCTCTTAATGAGTCGGACACTGATGAAAATTTGCTAGTAATTATTTTGCAGAGTTTCAGAACAAAAGATTCAGAAACTAGTGTTTTCTATTTGTACATATTACTATTATTAATTAGACTTCAAAGCCACTCTTTTTTAATTTTATTTATTTATTTGACAGAGAGAGATCACAAATAGGCAGAGTGGCAGGCAGAGAAAGAGGGGGGAAGCAGGCTCCCCACTGAGCAGGGAGCCTGATGTGGGGCTTGATCCCAGGACCCGGAGATCATGACCTGAGCCAAAAGGCAGAGGCTTAACCCTCTGAGACACCCAGGTGCCCCAAGACTTCAAAGCCACTCTTACAGAAACAAAGCATCTCATGAGTTTATAATCATTCGTTGCCTAAAAAATGGTATCCTATGGAAGTGAAGCCTTATGGGCACAGTGTGTGTGAACTATATCAATTCTGTGCTTGAGTCTTTGGGTGCCATAATCAGAAACACCCATATATTAAAGTCTTAAAAAGGCAACACAACTGGAATAGAACTGTTCTCATGGGGAAGTCCTGCCAGTATTTGAATCTTAGCTGCCTGGGTTTGAATTTTATTTGCCTAGGTTTGCATCTTAGCTGCTTGGGTTTAAATCTTAGCTTATAGTACATGTGACTCTGAGCAACCAGTCATGTGCCTATATGTATGAGTTTATTCCTCCATAAAATGGGAATAATAAGAACATTAACCTCACATGATTTTCAGAAATTTAATCTATGTAAAGCATTTAGAACACTGCCTGGGAAGTGACAATTGCTTGATGTTGTCATTAAATCATGTGTGTTTATATATAGCCTTATATAACTGTTTACATGTATAAGCAGTTTGAAGTACGTTATAAACATATCCAACTCTCAATATTTATTTTAGTCATCCTGTCAGGGGAATTTGACATTGTTGGCCCTTCTCTACTTCTTGACACATTTTCTTTATTTGGTTTCCAAGGTGCTTCTTTCACTTGCTTTCCCTATTTCTCAGGCTTCTCCTTCTTAGTTATTATTGCTGGCTCCTCCTTATCCTTCTTATTTCAAAACTTGGAAACACTCCAAAGCTTTATTTTGTTAAATTGGAAATAACCCCTCTGTGGAGAGGAAACAACACTGGGTTCTCTGAGTCTCCATCTCATTATATTTAGCCACCTCACTTAACCCTGCATCTACTGTCTTGACATTTTTGGAGAACCAGTCCTTTTTGTAATTAGTAGAAACTGAACATAGGTCTTTAGGCCCAGTGAAAAACAAACAACCATGGGTTTTATTCTAGAGTGTTAGAGATGAACATTTTGTTGTGTTTATCTCTAAATTTTATTAATCTTTCAGTGACATTGTTGTTTTGACAGTAAATACAGTGATGATGAAAATAAGAGTAAAGCTTAGGAAGTGAAAATTATTTTAACAGAGGGAAATGCATGCTGCAAGAGAGTCGTGATGATTCTGTATAAATCTTTTGCTAAAGTGTTTTCATGTATGACTTTTAAGATGGTCTAATTTGCATTATAGTATAGTCATAATATAATCACGTTTCACTTGGGAAATTAAACTATGTGTTCTTAGCAAGAAAATAAATCAGGGAGGGAGAGTGGAAGATAGGTGTAGGTAGAGAGAGAAAAATAAAAATAAATTCCTGAAAATAAGTGTGATTTAGGAGCTATGAATCCAAATCTAAGTTGCAATTTCAAGTACCCAAGTATCTCTCATAATGTAAGCTTCTCACTATGTTGATTATTGTTAAAACATTGACTGTTTCATCTGGAGCTTAACCAAATAAATAGTTACCCATACCAACAGTGAAGGTAAAATTGGCTGTATTAGCTTGAAAAAGGACTGCTATGTCTGCCTTCAAATGATTTTTTCACAAAGAAATTTTTGACCATTTGCAAAGTTTGCCTACTCTGTTTTCTTTAGAACCATATTGTATACAATGCTTTTCTCCATAGATTTATTCTAATGATCTCAAGAATATCTGTTTAAGTTGAACATCAACTGTTCATTTCTGTGCTTATCTGATATTTTTGTCTCTTGGACATCACCCAATGAAAGATTAATTATAGTCAAATTATTATTTTAAAATTATTCAGACTTAAATGTAATATTAGAAAGCATGGCAATACAGCCTAACTTTGTTTGCCCTCTCTTATGACCATGATACAACTGCAACTTCTTGACCAAGCATAGATTTAATAACAATTCCAGTTACAAAATAATGCCGAGTGTGTTTTAACATCTTGTTTTTCAGGATTTCCAACAATTAATAGCATATACAACAATACAAATACGTATGAGGGCCAATGTTTTTTTATATTTGTATAAAATATTTTGCTGAGTAAATTAGGCATAGTATTTTCTATGAACTGAATGACTGTATCCCACAAAAAGTCATTATGTTAAAATCTAATCCCCAATGTGATTGTATTTGAAGGTGGAGTTTTTGGGAGGTGATTAGTGAATGGAGTTAAGGTCCTTATACAAGAGATTTGAGAGAGCTTTCTCTCCTTATGATGTGAGGACATCTTAAAAGTCATACTTGAAAACATGTTAGCAAATAGATTTATGCAGATTTATCAGTATTTTCTTACAGTGCGCATTTACCTCTATTAAAATATTTTTTACTTTGCTCTCACTTTTATCATCACTGTATTTACTGCCAAAAGAAATATTTTGACTAGCACAGAAAGATTAATAAAATTTAGAGACAAACACAACAAAATGCTCTTCTCTAATACTCTAGAATAAATACCCACGTTGTTTATATTTCACTGGACATAAAGACCTATGTTCAGGTTCTACTAATTACAAAAAGGACTGGTTCTCCAAAAATGTCAAGACAGTAAATACAAGATCAAGAGAAATGACTTAATATAATGATACCAACAATTGGAGAATCCAGTGTTGTTTCTTCTCCAAAGAGAGCTTATTTTAAGTTAAACTCAATTTTTTTTTCATACTCTTTCAAGAAAACTCTCCTTCAGGCCTTGGTGAGGGAAAATATGATCTTTTGAATATATGGGCATTTTAGATTGAAAACTAAAGAAGCATATAAGATCCTAATCTGTGGTCATGTTGAACAGTTCCCAGAAACACAATTTCTCTAATGTGCATTCACACATCTTTAGTGATCTTGATTAGACTGGCAGAGACTAGGTATCACTATGTAACTGAATAACTTATTTTTTAGGTTGAATTTCAAAGGTAGCACAACAGAATTATCTAAAAGTTTAATGGTACTAAAATTATTTTCAACTTCAGTTCTTCCCTCTTCTTCTTCTCTGTTGACTTTAAAATTGAATCAAATTTTACTCATTTGTTTATAGCTTAGGCTAAGTTAAGTTCCTAGATAAATTAGTTTCCCAGTTATTTATAGTGATACAAATCAATATTTATGAAAGTCTTTTTCATATGCAATGGAGTTAAGAGGTCAGTGTGAGGAAGGAAAAAAAAGCTTGAATTACTTCAAAACAACCTCCTATAGTGAGATAATATAGACTTTGGTGTTTGAAGGCAGGGGTTCTAGTAGAGACTCTGCCTAATTCTTTGCGCAAATTTCATTTTTCTGGGGAATAGGGAATGAATCTTGGAACACTGGAAAAAAAATTTAAGTAACAATAAAAAAAAGAATGTAGATACATCTTCTCTCTTGGAACACTTTTTTAGGACTGTTTTAGAAAGGAATGCTTATAAAATTGTGGGCAGTTGTTTATAACATATTAAATTTGCAAGCTATAAAAATAATTGCAGAAAGGATTCTTATTGAGTAAGAATTGTAGGCTCTTGCTAAGGGATTACTTAGGCAAAATTTTCTTCCCTTGAAGACAGGAGTTGCTAAGACAGGTAAAGTTAAGAAGGAAAGGAACATTCTTCAAATATAGAATGGTAAATGCCACATTTGAATTGGAAAAAAAAAATTGATCATTTGTCACAGGGTAGTTCATGCTTTGCAAGCTAATAAAAATAAAATTCTATTTTTCCCCATGTGAGATAAATATAAGGATGTTTTCAGGACAAAATTAATAAAACCATGTAACATCTCTAAGCCCTTTTGAAAATGACTGCCATTTTCCTCCACTGTTTACAAATGGGATTCCTTACCTCCTTTCTCCAGGATCTTCCTTTTCCAGTTTTTGGAACCAATGTTAACCTTAGGTAAAAATGGTTAAGAACATGAGCTTGGGAGCTACAATGTGTGTGTGTTATATGCATTTTTAGTAATATCTGTATTAGTCAATTTTGTTGCATGGACAAAATCCCTAAATCTCAATTACTTACATGAGTAAGCTTTAATTTCTTAGCTGAAGGTGGCTGTGACTTGACTAGAGCCGTATCTCTCCTGCAGGGCTCTGGGAGAAGGAGGGTCTCTGTGTAGTGCATGCTTTTTTCATGGCCCCATTTTAAAACTCATAATCCACCTTAAAGCTTTCACTAGACGTGTATTATATCATGTCTGCTCACTCTCCACTGGTGAAGATGTCACATGAGTATGCAAAAACTAAGGCAGGAATACATTCTCCTCCCATACGAGGCATGACAGATCCCATGATGAAGGGAAGGATGAGATAATCTTATAGGGAAGGGAGGGAAAGAAAAATTATAAACAAAAATATAGGAGTTTCCCTTCTGTTTGTTACCACATGTTAGACTACTCTATTTATCTGAACCCTCCAGGTATTAATTTACAAGAGTCACTGCTAACCATTTGAAACTTACTGAATGGTCCTTCTGGTATGTCCCTCCCAGCTCCTGTCTTTTCCAGTCTGCCCCAGAGAAACATAATTTCTATGGTGTAGATGATATGCCTGCATTGTCAGGAACATTGTAGGTGCTGTTTTCTCTCCTTTCCTACTGTCTTTAGTCATGTTTAATATCTGACTGTCCCTTCTTTATATGACTGGATCTTTTCCTCAAACAAATTGAGGGAGGAGAAAATAGTACTGAAATCATGCACCATATACGTAAAAGAGGTTTCAGGGATTTTTGCTCTAATGGATACTACAGAGCCAAGAGAACTATGCATAGAAGGGTCATAAAGTTTATTCACAGTATAAGTCAGATGTACATAGAATTGGGCTCTTTAATACTTTCTATAGTTTGTGTGGTCTCCATTATTTCTTACTTTTAGTAATTGGGAAAATAATATTAGTCTTACTCAATTTAAGATTAATCTACTCTAACAAGGGAAATACTCCCTTTTAGGTAATATCCAGTTTTACTTGGAAAAAAATGCTTAGTCTACCATAGGTTTTAGTATTCCACTCTCTCTGCTTTTCTCAGTTTCTCTCCAAATTTAAACCACTTTGAACTGTACTGCCTTGTTTTCAGTGTGTGCTCAGGTAGAGATATAAGAGAATATTTTTAGAAGCATTGTTTGTAACAACAACAAAACCCTTTAAGAAGGATATTTATATAGATGTATACTACATATCAGAGAAAATATGGAGCACAGCTACCTCTATTCATGAAGCTTAATGCAAAAACCCAATGTGAATGAAAAATGGAAGCTATTGGTGGGATTCTGGGAAGAAGGCAGTGTGAGCACCTAATTTTTCAATCCCACCAAAGCCCTGTGCTGAAAATAGACAGAGCAAATAGCACAGGAAGAAAAAAAAATGTAGGACATTTAAAATGTTACTAAGTGACAAGTTATTCCAACAAACTCCAACAGAAGGGGGACAGGGGGAAAATCACCACAACCCATGAGACCTGCGTATCACTTATCTGCCTGGAAAGGAGGAGGCATAAATGGTGTGATGTCTGTGAAAAAGGGAGAACCTCAAGTAAGTAAGATATATTTGCTCAAAAACATAAAGAGGTCAGTTTAAGAAAAGCTAGAACCTGGAGGATTTTTGCCCCTTCCAGTACTGGGTACATGCAAGAGATCTGTGGTAAGAAACAAAAGGGAACTGAAGTTGTGAATTCTGACTGCTCCTACTCTCAACACAGAGTCCCACAGTGATGAGAAGTTCCTGGGAGAGGAATATCAATTGAGAAGTAACAGAAATAAAAGAGAAGATCTAGACCAAAATTGAGAGGGGTACAGTGTCCAGAAATCTCTTGAGCAAGCCATGAAATATTTGAACAATACATAAAAACAAAACCAATAATTTACTGGAAATACGTAAGGTTTTTAATTTTACATTATTCAAACACTTCAGGAAAGCTAGTTTCATATAAAAATAAGCAACAGAAATGAATCAAAGTCAAGTTCTATGCATAATTATTATAAGGAAAAGAGAATGAGGAGCAAAATAATCCCAAGAGAGAGTGAAAAAAGTGCCCAAAACATATCAAAACTAACCTATTAGTTCAAAACAAGCTAAAATATATTAAAAGTTACATGAGTGGTACCTGTAGGTCAGTCAGACTCTTGGTTTAAGCTTAGGTTATGATCTCATGGATAGTGAGATGGAACCTCAAGATGGGTTTTGCTGTCAGTGGGGAGGCTGCTCAAAGATTATCTGCCTCTGTCCTCTCTCTATTCACACACTCACTCTCCTTGTTTCTCTCTAAAATAAATCATTTTTTTAAAAAAAGTTATATAAGGTATGATCAAATCATTAATTAGGATTTTATTTTTTAATTTTTATGATTTTATTTTTATTTTAGAGAAAGACAGAGCACATGAGTGAGGAGGGGAGTAGAAGGGGAGAATTTCTTAAGCAGACTCCTCATTGAGCACTGACCCTGAGGCAGCTAAATCTCAGGACCCTAAGATCATGACCTGAGCTAAAAGCAAGAGTTGGTTACTTAACCAATTGAGCTACACATCAATTAGAATTTTAAAACATAAAAAATAAGTAACAAATCTCAGGAAAGAATACAATAAAAGAAATAAAATTTCACAAAGGAAGAATAAGTAACACAAAAGTAAATAAATAAAACCAATAATGCCTTAAGAGAAATACAAAGTGAAGCCAGAGGGAATGTTTAAATGGAAACCGAAGAGATATAACAGAACTGTAGAGATAGTGATAAATATTGACGATAGGCAAAGAAAAGGCAAAAACCAAACTAAAGGAACCAGATTATGCTAAAATATATAGTTCAAGAAAAATTTCTTTAAATAAAATTAAACTGGATTTATATTTTTAAAGAGTACAGGGTGTATCTTCTTCAGTTTCATTAATTAATGTTCTGTAGTTCCTCTAGTACAGATACTTTGCCTCTTTGGTTAGGTTTATTCCAAGGTATCTTGTGGTTTTTGGTGTTATAGTAAATGGGATTGATTCTCTAATTTCCATTTCTATATTTTCATTGTTAGTGTATAAGAAAACAACTGATTTCTGTGCATTGACTTTGTATCCTGCCACATTACTGAATTGATGTATGAGTTCTAGTAGTTTGGGGGTGGAATCTTTTGGGTTTTCCATATAAAGTGTCATGTCATCTGTGAAGAGAGAGAGTCTGACTTCTTCTTTGTTAATTTGAATAACTTTTATTTCTTTTTGTTGTCTGATTGCTGTTGCTAGGACATTTAACACTATGTTGAACAACAGTGGTGAGAGTGATCATCCTTGTCTTGTTCCTGATCTCATTGGGAAGGCTGTGAGCTTTTCCCCATTGAGAATGATACACACTGTGGGTTTTTATAGATAGATTTTAGGAGGTTGAGCAATGTCCCCTCCATCCTTATACTTTGAAATTTTTTTTTTTTTTTTTTTTTAAAGATTTTTTATTTATTTGACAGAGAGAAACACAGCCAGAGAGGGAACACAAGCAGGGGGAGTGACAGAGGGAGAAGCAGGCTTCCCGCCGAGCAGGGAGCCCGATGTGGGACTCCAGGATCATGACCTGAGCCGAAGGCAGTTGCTTAACCAACTGAGCCACCCAGGCGTCCCGAAATGTTTTTGTTTTTTTTTTAAAGATTTATTTATTTATTTGACAGAGAGAAACATAGCCAGAGAGGGAACACTAGGAGAGGCAGTGAGAGAGGGAGAAGCAGGCTTTCCGCTGAGCAGGGAGCCTGATGTGGGACTTGAACCCGGGTCTCCGGGATCATGACCTGAGCTGAAGGCAGTCGCTTAACCAACTGAGCCACCAAGGTGCCCCCCCCCTTTTTTTTTTAAGATTTTATTTATTTATTTATTGAAAGAGAGAGAGTGAGTGAAAGAAAGAATGAGAGGGGAGAAGGTCAGAGGGAGAAGCAGACTCCCCGCAGAGCTGGGAGCCTGATGCGGGACTCAATCCCAGGACTCCAGAATTGTGATCTAAGCTGAAGTGGTTTAACCAATGGAGCCACCCAGGCACCCCACTTTGAAGAGTTTTAATCAGGAATGGATGCTGTATTTTGTCAAATGCTTTTTCTGCATCAACTGAGATGACCATGTGGTTCTTCTCTCTTCTCTTCTTGATTTGTTCTATCATGTTGATTGATTTGCAAATGTTGAACCACCCTTGTATTCCAGGGATAAATCCCATCTGGTCCTGGTGAATAATGTTTTAAATGTACCATTGGATCCAATTAGCTAGGATCTTGTTGAAAATCTTGGGGTCCATATTCATCAGGGTCTGAAATTCTCCTTT
>PITA01027959.1:0-20166 GCA_004023965.1 Spilogale gracilis | reverse complement strand
GCTCGGCGGGAAGCCTGCTTCTCCCTCTCTCACTCCCCCTGCTTGTGTTCCCTCTCTGGCTGTGTTTCTCTCTGTCAAATAAATAAAATCTTAAAAAAAAAAAAATTCTGAAATTATACGGAGAGATAAAGACCCAGAACAGACAACACAATGTTGAAGGAAAAGAACAAAGTTGGAGCACTGACACTACCCAACTTCAAGACTTACTAGGAAAGCTACAGGAATCAAGACAGTGGGGTTTTGACGACAGAATAGACAAAGAGATCGATGGAAAGGAATAGATCCCCATAAATACAGTCACCTCTGACAAAGGAGCAAAGGCAGCACAATGGAGTAAGAAGGTGCTAGAGCGACTGGACATCCACACGCACACACACACACGTACACACACTGGGACTGAGCATCCGTGCGCACACACTGAAACAACCAGACATCACATGTATGCACATGTGCACACACATATATACACACATGCACACTCATACACAAAAACTGGAACCAGACATCCACACACACGTGTGCATGTACACACACACAACAGATGAAAACATAGATCCAACAGCTTTACAAAAATTAACTCAAAATGAATCCTAGACCTAAATGTAAAATGCAAAACGATAAATCTCCCAGAAGACGACACAGGAGAAAATCTGAGTGTGCTGATGCCTTTTTAGGTGCAAACACCAAAGACACGATCCATGAAGGAAAAAACGGATAACCTGAACTTGACTGAAATCTTTTTAAACTTCTCCGTGAAAGACACTTTTAAGGGAATGAAAAGATAAACCACAGACTAAGTGAAAATCTTGGCAAAACATATACCTGATAAATGACTAGTATCCAATACACACAACTCTGAAACACACAGTAGTAAGAAAACTAAAAACCCAGTTTAAAAATGGGCAAAGGATCTGCAGACTGCTCACCAGAGAAGACGTACGGAGGGCAGAGGAGGGCATGAGAAGCGCCACATCCCGCGTCCTCAGGGAAATGCAAATTAAGACGAGATTGCACTGCACACCTACCAGAACGGCCCGAATGCAGGGCCCTGACAGGCCCGAGCGGTGGGGAGGCTGCCGAGCGGCAGGGCCGCGTCTCCGCCGCAGGGACCCAGGTCTGCACCACGGCTTCACGGGACGGCGTGGCAGCTCCTCACCGAGCCAGACACACTCGGGGCACCTGCGCGGCCCGGCCGGCGAAGCGTCTGCCTGCAGCTCAGGTCTCGATCCCGGGATCCTGGGATCGACTCCCCATCGAACCTGCTTCTCCCCCTACCTCTGCCTGCCGCTCCCCCTGCTTGGGTGCTGTCTCTCTCTCTCTCTCTCACACTCTCAAATAAATACAATCTTAAAAAAAAAAAACCAAAAAACAAAAAACTGAACACTCTTACCAATCGATCCACCAGGCCAACCCTAGGTGTAGACCCAAACGAGCTAACAACAACTCTCCACCAAAGCGTGCACATGGATGCTTCGGGCAGTTTTATCCATCATCGCTGGAACCTGGAAGCATCCCAGACATCCTTCAGTGCGTGGTGGAGAGATGAACCGTGGCCTATCCAGAGGAGGAAACACCACCCAGCACGAAAAACAGACGCGCTGGGAAGTCCTGAGAAGACACACAGGGGGCGCCTGGGTGGCTCAGTTGGTTGGGCATCTGCCTTCGGCTCAGGTCATGATCCTGGAGTCCCTGGATCGAGTCCCATATCGGGCTCCGGGCTCCGCGGGAAGCCTGCTTCTCCCTCTCTCACTCCCTGCTTGTGTTCCCTCTCTGGCTGTGTTTCTCTCTGTCAAATAAATAAAATCTTAAAAAAAAAAAAAAAACAAAAAGGCAGTCTGTAAAGGCTGCGTGATTCCACCTGCACGACACTCTGGGAAAGACAAGGGCGCAGCCAGTGGAAAGATGAGTGGTTCCAGGGGCTGGGGGCAGGAAGGACGAAGAGCCAAAGCACAGAGGGTTCCTAGGGAGTCAAAGTGCTCTGTGTAATATCACTGCACACTTCAAAAACCCACAGGACACACACGGCGAGAGTGAAGGCCAGCGCCAACCGCGGACTTGCCAAGGACAGCGCATGGGCCCGGTTCAGCACCCAGGGCGCCTCGCCTGGTCGAGGTGCAGACAACAGGCCGTGGGCGCTGGACGCCGACGCCGGGACCCTCTGCACGTTCCTTTCCATCTTCCTGTGATGTAGAACCACTCTAAAAATAAAGTCTAGGGCGCCTGGGGGGCTCAGTGGGGTAAAGTCTCTGTCTGCGGCTCAGGTCATGATCTCAGGTCCTGGGATCCAGGCCCGCATCGGGCTCTCTGCTCAGCAGGGACCTGCTTCTCCCGGCTTGTGTTCTTTCACGTGCTCTCTCTCAAATAAATAAAATCTTAAAAAATAAATACATAAAAATAAAGTCTTTTTTTTTTAGTCAGAAAGGAAAGTTCCACACGTGCCTTCGAAAATCATGAGGGTTCTTGTGCTGGAGAAAAGAGGCCACAACAGGGAAACCACACGACGGGAGCACTGACGAAGCCGGTGGCGACAAAATCAGGCGCAGACACCACGGGAAGCAAGCAGCCGACGAGCGTGCGGAGAGGCAGGCGAGAGAGGCCCGGTGACGGGCTCGGGGGGCTCAGGGCCGCTCACTGCAGGACCCCACAGACACAGAGAAACGCCTGCACTTGGGAAGTAAGGCTTCTGCTCCCTCACAAGCCCGGCCTGGGATTCCTGGACCCCAGGGTGGCGTCGGGGCTCCAGGCCCTCAGCCGCCCACTGCTGCCCACCATGAACCTCTTGGTCTGATCCCCAGAGCACCATCTGTCTTCTCCCACCTCAGAGGGCTCTCCCCATCTCAAGGTCCTCTCCTTGGAGCTCCCCATAGCCCCGCATCTGCCCCCTAGGTCTGGGCTGGGGTGTCCTCCCACTCAGCAGAGATGCCCCCTTGGCCAGCGGGTGTCCAGGTGGGCCACCAACAGCAAGGCAGGATCCTGTGAGTCCCATGCAAAGAGGTCCGCCCACCCTGGAGCCGGCCATGTGTCACTGGGGCCCATTGGGACCACAACCAGCCAAGGGCTGGGGACCCCAAGGTGGCCAGCCTGCGCCCACAGGTGCTGACTAATGCGGTGACTAGAGCTGGGCTTGGAGTGGACGCATGTGCCGGGCCCCTGTGCAGCCCTGGGGAGGCCGCCGGAGAGGTGCTCCAGCAGGACCAGGCCAGGCTGGTGGAGAAGGCCCTGAGGGCAGGGAAGGCTTCCTTCTCCCAGCAGGTGCACAGGGCAGGGCCGCTGGACAAAGGAGCAGGGTCCTGGCCCCGGACAGGCTGGCAGGGAATCAGGGAGCACCCCGCAGGCCCCAACTGAGGCTGCAGATTAGAGGGGCACCCCGGGCCCAGGAGGAGGGCCCTGCAGGCGAACCTCTAGCGGTCTGCATGGTCACCAGACACTCAGGTAAGGGCTGGA
Organism: Spilogale gracilis; assembly: GCA_004023965.1. Classification (NCBI taxonomy): domain Eukaryota; kingdom Metazoa; phylum Chordata; class Mammalia; order Carnivora; family Mephitidae; genus Spilogale; species Spilogale gracilis. The sequence goes on along the minus strand of PITA01027959.1, from coordinate 16,722 downwards.
CCAGGGAAGCCGAAGGGACGTCAGCTGTGTGCACGGAGGGAATCCAGCATCAGCAGCCTCCTGGGGTCGGGGGGGTGGTCAGGACAGACTGACCACCAGGGAGGACAGACTGACCACTAGGGAGTGAGTCCACGCCTGGGAGCGCCCTGTGCTCTGCAGCTGGAAATGCCCACCCCAGCTAGGAGCCCCCTGGCCCTGCCCTTCACAGGCCAGCCTAGCACCGACGGGCTTGTGGGATGCAGGGCAGGGATGCAGGGCAGGGATGCAGAGCTGAGCTGTGCTGCACCTGTGCCATCAGCCGGCCCCGGGGCCGTGAGGGTGGCGGCACACCTGGGCTCCCGTATCCACTCCTCGCTCCCTTCTCACGTCTGGGCCCCCCACCAGCCCACACAACACAGGGGTCCCCTCCCTGATGAAGAAGCCCAGGCTCTGGGGCAACTAGAAGGTTCTGTCTCCCCAGGGCCCCAGGAGCCTGTCCCAGGGCTACTGCCGCCCCTGACTGACTACATCACGGGATGAGAGCCACACAAGGAGCCTGGGACCCAAACGCCCTCTGCTGAGACTCTGCCCGAACGCTCCCAAGAACGTACAACAGTCCTTCTCCATGCTTCTGGGACCCCAGTGCCCCACACAGGAGGCCCGAGGGGGGCTGCGACCAACCTGGGGACCCTTCTCTGGCTGCGCGCACTGCAAGCCGGGTCCAGGGCAGCCCGGGCTGGGGGCGCGCTGCTGGGCCTCGTTTTCCACCACCCTGCAGGAGGCTGCGCTGACGGAAGCCTCCCCGTGCCGCCGCCTCCTCAGCCAGGGGCCGGCCCCCCAGGCCTTGTCCAGCAGGCGCAGACGCAGGGCCAGCGGGGCCACCATGGGCTGCAGCACAGGCTGAGGGCAGGCCCCCAGCGGGAAGGACCCGGGGAGGCGCCCAGGTGCCCTGCCCCGGGGAAGTGACACTGAGGGGCAGGCGTGCTGTGGACCGCACTCCCCCAGCTCAAATTTCCAGACTCAGGAGATGATCCAGCCGAGGGAAAGCGGGACTAAGCCGTGGGCGTGTCACCGGGCCACCGCACAGAAAACACAAGTCCTAAATGCCGCGGGGGCGGCGCACTCACGCAGGTCGGCAGGAGAGAGGATCGGACAAAGCTGCAAACATAAGAACTTCTGGAAATGAACGATGACACTAAAACCTAAAACTGCATGAACTTGAAGCAACAAATTAGACCCATTTGTTCACTACTGCCCTTCAGACAGCGTGGACCGGAGTCCGGAACACACACGCGGCACAAGGGAAAGTGGCTCCGGGGTGCGGGCTGGGCAGGACGCCTGACAGAGGGGGTCAGAGACCTTCACCAGCCCCAGAGTCCCTTCCCGGGGGAGCCAGCGCCTGGATGGCCAGGACTCGCGGTCCCCCCACCCCTCCCTGCAGATGCAGCGCGGGGCTGTGCAGGGCTCCCTGGGCACGGCGCACCCTGGGTTCTCTCAGGGCCAGGCAGACCCTCCTGCCAGCACACGGCTACCCTCTGAAGTGCCCGGCAATCCCACACAGACTGTACGTCCACAGCTGGCTACTTTCTCCTTTACCACGTCAGCACCCTGAAAGACGCGCGGGACCCTGTGCGCGGGAGGGTGGGGGTGGCCAGTGAGGGACCCGCGGCACCCTGTGTGTGCGGGGGGTGGGGGGGGGTGGGGGTGGCCAGTGAGGGACCCGCGGGACCCTGTGTGCGGGAGGGCGGGCGTGGCCAGTGTGCCCCCCCACCTCCGCTCAGTGGTACACTCAGTGCCGCACAGGGAAGGGGAGACTTGGGCTGGGCCGACCACCGGCTGCCCTCTAACCGCGAGCCCAGAGCTCCCCTGGCTGGGCTGTGGACTCCACTGCTTCCCACCCCAGCACCACTCCCCTCAGCGCCTGCTCTGAATGGCCCTGGTCCCACTGGGGTACAGCGCTAGGAGGGGCCTGACCTAGGGGTGCATGGCTGTCTGCAGCCAGACCAGTGCCGTCTGACCCTTGCCCGTCCCTGGCACTGGGAGGTGCAGGCGCTACAGCAAGCCTGAACACGGACCCATCCTCCCCTTGGGAGCCCTTGCAGGGCGCCCCCCGCCCCCCGGTGTCTGAGCTCTCCCTCTCCTCTCAGCAGGCCTCACTCCAGGGACTCAGGACACCGAGGGGGTCCTACGCTGAGGGGCGAGCAGGCTACGGAACATGTATGAAGAACATGCGCAGTAAAGCCCGTTTCCTAGGGCACAGGTGCACACATACAGCAAAGGTGGGGGGCTCGTGTGGAACCCCCGGTGCTGTGGGGGCAGGGTGAGGCCAACAGGAAGGCACCGGATGCAGCTTCCCAGGGACATGCCCTCTTGTGTCACCCGGAGGTGACCCCAAGGCCCCTGCACGGGGACCGCAGCCGTGGGTGGCGGAGTGTCCCAAAGGCCACCTGGGCCAGCACAGGGGCTGGGAAACAAGCCCGACACCCGAGCCCCAGACAAGCCATGGGCAGCCTTGAGCCAGCCTGGAGGGGGGCCCTGCGTGGGAGGGCCCGAGGACCCCTACCTGCTTGCAACCCTGTGAACACGCTGGCCTATCTCCTCGAGGTGTGTTTGTTTTAACTAACGCACCCCAGCTCTGACTCTCGCTTTCCTTCCCTCGAATGTCACAGCGGCAACACTTTCCTGCGAACACCCCACTTCCTGTGGGTACGCTGTGGGCCTTCACCATCCCCCGAGCCACTTGCCAGAAGGTCTGGGGTCTTTCATATGTCACATCAATCTCCCTACATTTCTGAAACCTGCTCCGGTGGATTTCGAACAGCGTTCCAGATAAAGGATGCGGTCCCTTTAAGAATGGGAAGCAGGTTTCAGAGAGTCCACTCCAGCGGTTTCTAGGGAGACCAGTCCAGTGCAGGTGCAGAGCTGATGCCTCCGTTGGGAGCTCTAGGAATTGCAGCCCTCTGTCCCCTAAAGCCCTCAGAGACTGACAAGGGGGCTGAGAAGACAAGGCTGACCAGAGAGCAAAGTGGTCAAGGCCATATTAACAGAAATAGGGCTCCAGAGCAAGGGAGGTGAGGCCCGGTCCTCAATCCCCACTGCACCCCTGGGGGCATCTGCCTGGAGGTGTGTCAGGTGGTCCCAGTGGCCAGTTCTGTGCTAGACTGAAGGGAGCATTCCTCAAGTGACAGGTGGCTTGGTCCCCAGGGCAGCTGCCTCTGAAGGCGGAGACACCAGTGCACCTGGAGGTCCTGTTCCCTGGAACATTCTAGGATCTGTTTGCAAAGATCGGCGACCTGGGAAGCCCCAGCGGCCACGACTGTGGGTGTAGGGCATGGAGCACTGGCCGGTGTGACTGGCCGCCATGAGCTCAGGGAAGGACACGGGCCGCGCTCGGTCACCTCCAGCCCAGCACTGCATCTGGAACACTGAGCATCGGTGTCCCTCTGTACCTCGGGGACCCTGCCTGGCTCACTCAGGACCCCTCCCATGTAGCAGGCATTCAAGAGTGAGAGGAGACACACACAGACCGTGGCCCCGACAGTGAGAGGAGACACACACAGACCGTGGCCCCGACAGTGAGAGGAGACACACACAGACCGTGGCAATCACCCACGGAACTCACAGCGCTGAACAGCAGCAAGCACAGCGGCAGGCGCGCACACGCACACCCGACCGTAACTCCGGCCGCACACAGCATGCCTCCGGCCCTCTCGCTAAGCGATACTAAGAAGGGCAGGCGCCAGGAGCCCTGGGGGGCAGCGTCTTCAGGGGGCTCCTCCTCCTCCAACCAGCAGTGCGCCGAAGGAGGTGGCGGCTGCTCCCCGGGGATGGGACCCTTCTGCACAACAGGGATCCCACAGGACCCTAAGAATGAACCCAAATCCCCGAAGCCCCTAGAGTCAACAGGGAAGCCTGTTGCAGGGGGACAGGCGGCCAGGTGCTGCCTCTCCTCCCCCTCGGTCTCTGGCAGCCACCAGCTCCAGGAGAGGCTGCTGAAACTGGCTCCTCACCCATGCTTCCCAAGGGGCCTCTGGGAGCCAGCCAGGCCCTTGGGTCACTCAGTGCCTGCGGAGATAACCCAGACAGCCGTCCGACGGCCTCCGACTGCGGCCACAACAGCCCGCTGCAGACAGGCGCCTGCTACATGGGAGGGGTCCTGAGTGGGGCTCAGGGCTGCCCACACTGAGATGCGTGCTGCCTGGGACCCAGGGGCCCTTCCGCAAGGTCAGCACCAACCACGGGGGTTCCAGCCCTTCTGCACCCACCCGCGGTCTGGAAACAGAGCTAGCTGACAGGGGAAGATGGCTGTGCAGCCTCCCTCTCCTGTAGGCAGGAGGGGCCTTGGGGCTGATGCTCCCCAGGGCCCACTCTCATGCCCCACTCTAGGGCAGCGGCACCTGCCCCAAGGCAGAGCCTCAGACCCAGGTTGCTCTCTTGTTGGCTTTTCCAGGACGTTCCAAAGACCAGTCTACTTACATCCTTCCAAACAGCAGCTTGAAATCGAATAGGCAACATGAGACTGGGATCTGGAAGAATCCTTGACGGGGAAGCATCACGACGTCCCTATGTGGCAGCCCGTGGGGGCAGGGCCGCGTGCAGCACACCCACATCCATGCCCCAGGAACTGCTGCCGTCAGGCTGCCCGCGCCGGGGCGAGGGCACAGCTGGCGGGTGTGAAGGCGTCTGGGGGGTCGCATGAGAGTCGAGGCACAGCTCTTCAAGGGGGCATGGACCACAAGGCATCTGTGGCGCCAGGATCACAGCACAAAGGGGTCAGTCTGAGAAGCCAGCTTGGGACCAGAGGCCGAGCAGGCTGGACGGTGGGCAGGTGGGGAGGACCAGGACAGGGACTGGCTGCTCAGGGAGCTGTGACCAGGGCACGATGGTGACACACGGTGCGGACAGCCAGGGAGACTGAGCCAGGGGTACACATACACTCTACCATGTCTGCGGTTTTCCTGTAAACCTAAAACAAGTCTAAATTAAGAAGTTTACAGGAAAAAAAAGCAAATGAGGCCTGACCTCACAACCGTCCTCAAAAGGCAGGAAGAGGGGCTATTTAGTAAACAGACAAGCTTTCAAGCCCTGCCAGCCCTGGAGGTGTGGGGGGCTCAGGGCCACCAGGCAGGAGGCAGAGGGACAGAACGTGCCGGCCATCTGGGGAAGGCTGCCTCTCATTCCACTTCTCAGGTCAGGCTCTCTCTGGCTTCATCGGGAACCGCATGTGAGGTGCGGGCCTTCCAGACTTAACTGGCCACGACAGAAATAGGAAGCAGTGGCCCAGCGAGTACGGAGATCTGCACAATGGACCTGCCCGTCTGCGCCCTTTGACCCGTGCCCTTCCATCGTGGGACCTGTCCGACACGCACAGTTGCTCACGAGCAGGTGCCCGTAGACCCCAGGACACTCCCCGAGCAAAGCCAGGGGAGCTGGAGGCGAGAAGCCAGTGGAATGTCAACCAGGAGGCCAGCGGGCGGGACACAGATGGGCAGCACAGGACGAGCCCGCGTGCCCAGAGCGAGAGGAAGTGTCCAGGGACAGCAGTGTCCCCAGGCACCTGTGGGCCGAGGGGCGGGGTGGCCGCATGCCCCACTCCAATAGGAGTTCTCTCGCATTCTCCAGAAGCCGGAACCAGGCTGATTCTGGGGAAAAGGCAAGTTTCCATGACATTCCCTCCCTTTCCAAACACAGTGTCCTGCTGTTGCATGTGTGAACCTGTCCCCTTGGCCCCTAAACGAATACAGGCGGTCATTCCCCATCACAGTGAATGAATGTAAATCAGCAGCTCTGTTTCCCACCTGATCAAGCTCAGCTGCCCGCCTCGCCATGCCTGTGCCCCCAGCATGCCCCCACACCTGGAGGCGGGCACCCCAGGGTGGGGGCAGAGGCGGGAGGCCCCGTGCTCAGGGCGCGGCCATGCAGATGTGTGTGTCCTGTCTCGGGTCACTTTCAAGCATTTGGAGTCTTTTCTCAGTCTGACCCCAGCTCTGCCTGCCTCCTGCGCGGCACCTTCATCCGACGGCAATGGCTGCAGACCTGTCCGGAGGAGCCCACGGTCGCCATCGGGGAGGGAGAACATGCGGTGAGCAGCAGGAGAACACAGGGTGGGCAGGGCAGGCGCCGCAGGGCAGGCGCCGTCTCCCCGCCCACACCCCACCCCACACTGCCCGCCAGAGGGGCCCCCAGAAATGTTACAGTCTGAGGAGGGAGGAGACAGGAGGGGACACAGCCCTGGCCTGCTGGCTGAGGTCAGGCACAAAGCAGCTGTCCTTTGCAGGGGGAGGCTGGTGAAGGGCCCTCAGAGCCCTAGTCCCACACCCAGCGGCTGAGATGTGGCCCGGCCCCGGGCAGGTCACTCACCGTCCACCTCCACATCCCAACACACACACACACACACACACACACACACACACACCCTGACCCAGGCACTACAAGCACGCGGCACACGGAGGGGACCCCAGCCGCTGGGGGTGCTGCAGGGCCCGCTACGGCACCAGGACCAGGCTGGGATCCAAGGGTCACCACCCCTCCCCCATTCTTCCCCAGGGGCCCTCATCTCCACCCAGGACCTCCGCCCATCTCCTCCCTCCCCCCCTGGCCCAGGGCTCCCCACCTCCCCACTCTCCCTCACCACCAGTGCTCCCTGCCCCATCCTGCCCCTCCATCCAGAGCCTGCAGCACTGGGACAGAGTCTGGCTAACTACAGGGACACTAGAGAACGTCCCGCTCTGTCCAAGGGAACGCCCAGGCCTGGCCCACATCCCAGGGTGCCTCCCTACCCATCTCCCCTTCCGCACAGGGTACTCGGGGTGGCCTCTGCCCCGAAGCAGGCCGCCCAGCATGAGGGAGCCCACGCTGCCCGCAGGGCCTCGACGGAGCCGGGGCCCGAGGTGCCCACTGATGACCTGACAGTGGCCTTCCCCAGCCGGTGAGGGGCTACCTCAGGCCCATCACCGCCAGTGTCTGGGGTCCGGGGAACCCCTGCTGCCTGCAGCACAAGTCGGCCGGGGCGGAGGGCACTGGGTGACCCAGGGCCGCCAGCCCTCCCCAGACAGATTCTCCTAAGCAGATCTGGGTCTCACGCCCTCAGGAGTCACTGGGAGAACAAGTGCCCGGGGGCTGGGTGCAAACCAGTGGCAGGAAACGCCTTCACCCCCCCCCCCCCCCGCCCGCCACCCCAGGTGTCCCTGTTGTCACAAGCCTCAGTCCAAAACACTGGGTGCCAGACGGTGGGGGAAGATACTCCACGGACGGGAACTGACTCTGGAGCTTGCAGACTGCAGGAGAAGGCTCCAAGGCCCTCCCCAAAGGTCTGGGAGCTCGCAGGAAGCCCCACCGCACTCTCCCAGCCCTGTTCATCCAGGAGGCAGACTACATCAGGCTACAGTTTCTGGATCTTTCCAGGATGTCAGGCGTCATCCTGAAGGCTGCGGGGACCCCCGCCTCAGTCACTTCTGCAGGGAGATGGACCCGAACCCCTGAGTCCGTGCACTCTGCTCAGCGGGTGGCGGGCCAGCCCAGGTGAGGGGCCGGCCAGGAAGGGCCCTGTGTCTGCAGGGATGGGCTACCGTTCCCTGGGGGCGCTCTCAGGACCCTCCCGCTTAGCCCGGCTTCTGAGACCCAGACCCAGACCACGCCTTCGCAGGTGTCCGAGGGGAAGCAAAAGGAGGCAAAGGCAGGCAAGTGATAAGAGCTCCAAGGGTCGCAGTTCCCGTCATCTGGCTGGGTGCACTGCGGTCTGGGACTGCCGGCCACAGTGAGGGTCAGGAGGGCTCCCGAGCCACAGACTGTCCCCAGGGCACTGTCCAGGCCCACCTGGGTGCTCACACCTGTCCACGCTCTGTGAGGCACAAGAAGGCATGAGGGTCCCCTTGTATCTCCATGTGGAGCAGAAAACCATCCCGCACCTGGAAGACGCAGGCCCAGGGCCCAGGGCCGGAGACCGCGGTCACAGCTTCCCGGGGACGCTGGCACTCCAGCTGCAACTCACGTTTCAGTCAAGAGCCCAGGCTACTGCCCCAGGGGCTCACTCTCTGTCCTCGGGCCCCACTCAGCCCAGCAGTGCTGAGCCATGCCGCGGGCTCGTGTCCCTGGGCCGGCCTGCCTTCTGGGGTCCAGAGGACACCCCCATCTCTGGGGACACAGTGCTGCCATCCTGCCCAGGATGTTGCGGCGTCAACCTCAGTGAGCTGGTCCTTCACGCCTCAGTTGGCTCCCCTCGCAATCAGCACTGCCCGTCATCACCACTCTGGGGGCCCTGGGAAGGTCAGCAGCACAACTCCCTCAAAGGGGAGGACAAGGGAGGCAGAGACCTGCAGGCAGCACAGGCCCACAGACATGCTTCCAAAGGACGGCCCCCAGCCCATGTGTGCGACACGCGGCACAGAACACCCCCAGGCGTGCCGCTGTGTGTGCTCACGCCCCGCACACATGAACACCTGCACCCACGCACACCTCATTGTGAACATCCAGTTACTGAGAAGTAGCTTCTTTAGAAAGGGCGCAAAAGTACCAGCAACGAACAATCCGAAAGGTAAGTTACAGAAGTGACCCCACTTACCATTTCACCCAGAGGAATAAAATACGCAGCAATAAGCTTCGCAAAGGGATGAAGGATTTACAAAATACCACCGAAAGAAATCAGACCTAAATCCAAATACGTGGAAAGACACTCCAAGCTCAAGGATCAGCACACGTAATATCGGGGCGCCTGGGGGGCTCAGCGGTTAAGCCTCTGCCTGCAGGTCAGGTCATGATCCCGGAGACCCGGGATCGAGTCCCGCATCAGGCTCCCTGCTCGGCAGGAAGCCTGCTTCTCCCTCTCTCACTCCCCCTGCTTGTGTTCCCTCTCTGGCTGTGTTTCTCTGTCAAATAAATAAATAAAAGCTTTAAAAAAAAAAGAAGAAGAAGAACACATAACACTGCTGAGATGTCAGCACTACCGACAACCAGCAAACTACAGATTCAACACCACTCCCGTCAGAACCCCAACAGCCCCTCCCCAAGAGACGGGGGTCAATCCTTAAATTCCTATGGAATCACAAAGAATCCTAAGAACCTGAAACAGTATTTTAATATTATTTTTTTCAATTTTTTAAAAGATTTTATTTATTTATTTGACACAGAGAGAGAGAGAGAGAGATCACAAGTAGGCAGAGAGGCAGGCAGAGGAAGAGGAGGAAGCAGGCTCCCCGCTGAGCAGAGAGCCCGACGTGGGCCTCGATCCCAGGACCCTGAGATCGTGACCTGAGCCGAAGGCAGAGGCTTTAACCCTCTGAGCCCCCCAGGCGCCCCTGAAACAGTATTTTAAAAAGAATAAAGCTGGAGGTCTCCCACCTCCTGGTCTCAAAGCCTCCCACGAAGCTGCCGTCACCGCCACAGCATGCTCTGCCCTAAGGAAAGACACACAGAGCACGAGCGGACTATGGTCCAGAAAGAAACACCCACATGTGAGGTCACGTGGTTTTCAACAAGGCGACTAAGACTTTCAACAGGGAAAGAGAGTCCTTTAAGCAGGAAGTACTGGGACGACTGGACGTCCACTGGCAAACAAATGCAGGTGACCCCGACCTCAGACCATATAAACACCAACTAAATCAAAAACCAAATAAAAGAGCTAAAATTCTAAAACTCTTAGAGGTAATCAAAGCGGCCAATCTTTGGATTTGACAGTAGATCCCTAGACATTACACCAACAGCACAGGCAACAGAAGAAAAAAGTTAAACTGGATGTCACCCACATTAAAACTTTGGTGGATCCGTGGACATTACCACAAAAGTGAAAAGACAGCTCCTGGAATGGGAAAATACTGGCGAACTGTGTGTCTGATAAGTGTCCAACACATATAAAACACTCTACAATTCAACAATGAAAAGACAAATAACCCAATCTAAATATGGGCAAAGTGTTTCAACAGACATTTCTCCCACAAAGGCAAACAAAGGGGCGACAAGCGCAGGAGACCGCCCTCGACATCATCGGCCACTAGGAAAATGTATATCAAAACGATAACGAGATTCTACTTCCCGGCATCCGGAGGCCTGCGATTTAAAAAGCGGGAAATAACAGGTGCTGGCAAAGATGAGGCGGTACCGACGGCGCCCACGGCGGCGGCGGGAACGCAGAAGGGGGCGGCCGCGTGGAAAGCAGACGTGGGCACGTCGACGGTTAAACACAGAATAACCACAGGACCCAAAGAAATGAAAGGAGGTCTTCAAACAAATATCTGTACCCGAGCGTTCGCGGCAGCACCACTGACCGTGGCCGTGGGCGGGAAATGCCCCCCGGCCACCGAGAGGCGAGTGGACGAACACGGGAGCCCGCGGAGGCAGTATTCCTGAGCCCCAGCAACGTCCATGAAGTTCGGACGCCTGCACAACACGGAGGTGCCTAGAAACCACGCTACGTGGGAGAAGCCACACACACGGGTTCCGCACCACAAGGCCGTCTGTAGGAAACGTCCAGAACAGTGAAATCCAGCGGGGCGGAGCAAACACAGGGAGGCTGGCCAGGGCTGCAGAGGCGTGGGGGTGCGGAGCTGCTGATTAAAAGGCTCGGAGTTCTCTTCCAGGGCGATGAAAACATCTGGGAGCCAGACTGAGGCGACCGCTGCGCGACGTCCTGAATGCACTAGGCACCGTAACCATGCACTTCACGGGACGGGCACAATGTGTGACCTTCACTCCCAAGTAAAGGAAAAAGAAAGATAAAAGGCTGGCTTCTCCACTCGCCCGGACGAGGAGCACAAGGACCTTTAGGCCCGATGCTCTGCGGCCACAGCCAATCACTGGCGGGAACCCCGCGTTTTGTCGCAGGTGACTGCGCACACTGGGGAGCGGCAGACAGACTCTACGCCACGGTGGGGGTCTCCCACGCCAAGCCAAGGAGCTGAGGGCCAAGGTGGACAGGAAGGAAGACGGAGCCCCGGGGAGAGGGCACAGGTGGAGACAGGCTCCGAGCAGGGCCGGCACACCTGGGACGCAGGGGTTGCTGCGAGGAGCCCAGCTTGCCCGTCTGGCACCACGAGTGACCCCCGACCGCAAAGGCATTTCCTTCCGTGCAGCCCTGAGAAACCATGGACACAAATGGGGTTGTTCGGGCCTGGAGCCCGAGGACCGAAGTTGAACAAGGCGCCAAGTCCCCATCTCTGCCTGAAGTGAAAGGATGAGGTGGCCGGCCCAGGAGCAGCTAGGCCACTGCGGGAACCAATGAGGAGAAGGAAGCCCGATGCCGGAGAGCAGCCCTGGGGCTGGGGGCCGCGGGGGTTCCTGCAGCCACACAGGCCGTTGGAAGCGAACTGGGGGCCTTGCTCTCCTCGCACCAGGCATGTTAGAAGCTGCGTTCTCCCGGCACAGCCCCATTTCCTGCCAGACCCCGGCCCTCAAGCCCCTCATTCTTTTGGGATACAGCCCTGCCACGGGGCAAGGCACCACGAACACAGAGGCGCGGGGATGGCCCCAGAGGTCAGCATGCCGAGGGGCCATCTGCAGCCAGGCCTGAGCCTGAGCGACCCTGACCGCTGCCAGCTGAGGCACAGCCGCCCACCCAGCACGCCTCTTCCAATAAAAGCAAACATTCTGGCCATCTCAATGAGCCCGACTCCAAGTCTAAGGACCGAGGGACAAGGGCCTCCTCCCTGCCCTCTAGATGCAGGACATCTCCCCGGAAAACTCACACACGAAGAATTTCTTGTCCTAATCCTTCGTCTACCCCATAAGCCCATCAAACTCACCTTGATTCCGTCCCGTAACCGGGAATCCTGCTCAAGGACTGGGCAGCCCCTGCCAGCTGTGGGGGCTACTGCATCAGCCCTCGTGGGCCCTCCCTGCCCTCCAAGCACACAGAGTCCGTGGGGCAGCAGGGCCGGCCTGGAGCTCCGCTCAGTGTCCCCGGGCGCCCACGGGGCCCGAGGACCCTGACACGGCTGTGCCCCAAGAAGCTGGGTGGCATGGGGAGCATGGCAAGAGCCCACAAAAGCCAACCAGTCCCGGGAAGGGGAGCCCAGGGACAGGGCTCCCCCGTGAGGAGGAGCCCAGACAGACCAGACGGACAAGCAGGAATCTGAGATCCAGGCCAGAATGCACCCCCCACCCCCACTGTGCCCACCATCTCCCACCTGGGGACTGGCTCCCAGCCCCGCCCTCGTCCCTGGGTGTCTCCATGACAGCCAGAGCAACCCTATCAAATTCCCCCTCGACTCCCGGCTCAGAGACCCAACGGGGCTCCCGCTCCGGGATGTACCCACGTCTGTCCCCGATGCGGCCTCCTTGCCCCCATGAGGCTTCCTCAGGACTGGGACAGGGTCCCCCAGGCTGCCACGGAACTTCTGTGCAAGTCTGACTCTGGTCAAAGGAATCCCACGAGAGGAGACAGATGTGCCTTGTGAGCCCAGGAACCTCTCTGCACCCCACTCAGAATGCACACTTGGAAACATTTACCAAGAAATCAGTGAAACTTCTGTCACCATAGGGCTCGCACTCCCCCTCCAGCCTCCGAGCTCCTTCAAATCAGTTTTACTGATTGTGCATCCAAAGCCCCTTGGGATCGACAGGACAGGTGACTGAAAGAGGACCCAGAAGCTTTGGGACTCTCTATACCCGGGTGGTGACAAGGGGAGACGCCGGGTCGTTCCCTACAGCGGCCAGCCCCGGCACCCGCACGCCTGACTGCAGGCCAGGGTGGAGGACACACGGGGTCTGGTAGAAGACAGAGGCCACCCAGTGCCTGGCCCACCCAGGACAAGGACGGTCCTAGTGCCCATGGGTGCTACACCTGCCCCCCAGACACACACAGACAAGACAGTTTAGACGGTGGCTGGCCACAAACTCCATCCCTCCCTAGTCAAAGCCAGCTTCCCAGGCAACGCGACGGTCGGTGCAGGTGAAGGCCGGCGGGGCTGACGAGGTAGCTCAGCCCCAGGAGACAGGGCGCCCCACCGGAGGCCTCCCTGGGGAGCAGCAGGATGGCGGCTCAGGGTGCCTCGGGCTTCCCGCAGAAGCAAACGCGCCCTGGGAGCAGGTTCTGCACCTAGAATGAGGCTGCCCCAAAGACGCCCTGCCCTGGGGACACTGCTGGAGGCCCCCCAGCAAAGACGGGGCCACTGTGAGTGTGGGTGACCGCAGAGACCCTTCCCAGTCCTCCCCAAGGGAGGTGCCCTGCAGAGACGTGACCACTCACGGGTGGGACACGACCGAGCCTGTTATTTCAACAGTTGGTTTATTTTTACAGGTACTCTCTATGGTGAGCTACACTAATGCGCTATTTCAGGGAATGATACCAAGTTTCCTTCTAAAAGAAATATTCAGGAGACTGAAATGCACCTTGGGTCCTGGAACAGAAAACGGGCAGCACAGGGAAAACCTGGCTCGATAACCTGCTAGGGCCAGCGGTCTGGCTAACGGCCCTGCCCCCACGATTCTGACTCGGTTGCCCCGCTTGTAGCATCGTCTGATGAAGGGCCACCTTCAGAGGAGGAAGGGTGACGCGTACAGGGACACTGAACCATTTTTGTAACTCTTTTAAGTCCATAATTCTCTAAAATAAAAAGTTATAAAGTATTTAAACTTAAAAAAAAAAAGAGTCAAGGGGCACGTGGGTGGCTCAGTCAATTAAGTGTCTGAGTCTTGATTTTGGCTCCGGTCATGAGTTCAAGCACTGCGTCCGGCTCGGAGGTTGCTTAGGATTCCCTTACCCCCTCCGTCTCTCAAAAAAATAAAATAAGATAAAACAAAACAAAATAGTCCAGCTGTTGAACATAGAGTCCTCCACAAAGTAGGACGTAAATCCGGGAAGTCGGAGTCAGCCCGAACTACCTGGAGATGGGACAGCACAGGGATCGTCACATCCCACACCTCCCGTTACAGAAGAGGGGTCCGTGCAGCGGCGGGGAAGGAGGGGGGCCAGGGCTGTGAGGGCCACACATGGCCCCAGGCCTGACCCCTGACCCTGCGTGTCCCATCTGGGCACCTTCCCTCAGCCACCTGGGAAAATGACAGCCTCGGGGATCACTCCTACAAGGGGCCCTTGAGCACATACACAGAAAATATGCCCACGGGAGGGGGCAAATCAGAGCCCCTTGCAGACCCCAGGGCCCACCCCACGTGGGTGGAAATGAATCTGGGCTCATGAAATGACGTGTGCCTATGTTGGATCAAATCAAAGACCCTCACTGAGAACTGAAAAATAAGGAGATAAGGTCTCCCCAAACGTTCGTCTCCCCAACTCTGCCCTAGCCTGTGTGGCAAACGCCGCCCACCAAGCATACCAGCCCTCAGCCCCCTCCCCTGCCTGCCCTCCACTGCTGGGCTCCCCCAACACTCAATCTCAAAGTCTAGCTCAGACCTTGCCTGCCTTCCCACCCAGTGGAGAGGGCCCCTGGGAAGTCCAAGGCCCTCCCAGGCCTTCCCCCAAACTGGGCACCCAGGGAGCTCAGCAGGTCAAGGGTGGAGTAGGGGAGGAGGGGAAGGACCCCAACCCCCAACATGCAGGGCGCTCAGGGTCAGCTTCCCAGCATCTCTGGGACAGAGTAGCCGTGAAGGATCAGATGGCAGCTCTCAGCCCTGGTCCGGCCATGAACTTCGAGGGGAGCCCAGGGGGTGGGTGCACAGAGCACAGTTCAGGAGATTCCCGCGTGCAGGCCCCCCGGGGGCTCAGCAACCCTGCTCATCCACAGGCAGGAAGGCACCGCAGGCCCAGGGGATTTCAGAAGTTTTGCCTGCTGGGAGCAGTCCCACCCCCTCCTCTTGGGGTCCCTGTCACAGGCACTAAGCTGGGTCTGGGGCCTGGCACTGACCCAGCTGAGCAGCTCTTGTCACATCTGGCTGCCTGGGTCCCCAACACGGAAACTGGCACGGCCACCGGCCCACCCTTCATGAGTGGGAGGTTCTCCTGCAGGGACTCAGGGACCACCCATGAGCACACACGGCCCTGCTGGCCCCAGCCCCGAAGGCCTTGGGTCGAGGAGGCAGCCAGGAGGGTACACAACCCTGGCCAGCCCCTGGCCCCCAGTCCTGCCCAAGCCCAAACACGTGAGAACCTGTTGGAGCAGTTTGGGCACCGCGGGCACCTCCTCTTCTTCCTCCCCGTTTACTTCTGGGTGGGAAGGGGCCTCCCGTTTTGAAAACTAGGCACAGGGCCAGGTCACGGCCCCGGCCGAGGCCCAGCTCTACCTCCCCCTAGCCCACAGCCCCCAGAGAGCATAAGGTCAAGTCAAAGCCGGCGTCCCTGTGTGGAGCACAGAAGGGGGGGAACAGGGCACCATGCCTGCGGGGGAGGAGGCGGCGGAGCCCCAGCACCCCCACCCCCGCCGTTCTGTCACCCACGCCCGCGGGGCCGGGAGGGAGGGGAGGGGGGCACGGCGGCGGGGGGGGGGGAACGGCCGGGGTCCCCGCACCCCACCCGGCCCGGACCGCGTCCCGGGGCTCGCGGGCCGCGACGGACGGTGGGCGCGCCGGCCTCCCCCCTGGCCGGGCCCGCCGGTGTCCGGGCCGCCGCTCGCGCCTCTCCGGGGCCCGCGCGGGGAAAGTTCCTGCAACTTCGCGGGGGAGGCGGCGGGCCGGGCCTGGGCCTGCAGCCGGCCTCCCGGCGGCCCCCGCTGTCAGCCGCCCGGCCCGCGGCGCCCCAACTTCCCGGCGCGGACCCCGGGCCCGCTTTGTGCGCCGCGCGAGGGGCGCCCGGCCCGGCCCCGGCCCCCGCCCCGGGCACAAAAGGGCGCGCGGCCGGCGGGCGGCGGGGAGGGCGGCGGGGGCCTGCGGCGGGCGCGCCCGGGGCCGGGGGCCGGGGGCCGGGGGCCGGGGCCGGGGGCCGGGGCCGGGGGGTCGGGGCCGGGCCGGGCGGCGGGCCGCGCGCTCACCTGCCGTGGAACCAGTCCTTGCAGGCGTCGCACTCGATCATGAAGCGGGTAACGTCGTAGGGCAGCCGGCACACGCAGTACACCGGCACCGTCGCCATGTTCGCGCGCCGCCCGCCCGCCCTCGGCCCGCGCTGCGCTCCGGGTCGGGCCGGGCGGGCCGGGCGGGCCGGGCGGGGGGCCGCGCCGGGCCGGGGCCGGGACGGGGCCGGGGGCGCACGACAGCCCGCGCGCACCCGGCCGGCGCGTCCACACAAAGCGGGGCGCGCGGAGCAGGGCCGCGCGGGGAGCCGCCCGCCGGCCCCGGGGCGCAGGGCGCGAGTGTGCGCGGGGCCGGGCCGCGCGCGGGACACAAAAGGGAATGGACGCGCGGGGGCGGCGGGCGGGGAGCCGCGGCCCCACCGAAGGGACCCCCGGCCGCCGAGCGGCCTCTACGTCAGCGCCCCGGGTGGCGCCGCCTCCGCCCGCCGGCCTGGGCCGCCGCTCCCGCCGAGGGAAGGCGGGCCGGGAACCGCGGGGAGAAGGCGGGCCGGGGGACCTGCCGGGGAGAAGGTGGGCCTGGGGACCCCTCTGGGGGGGAAGGTGGGCTGGGGGCGGCCTGCCTGGGAGAAGGTGGACTGGGGAGTAAGAGGGCTGGAGGAAGCCCTCTCAGGGAGGAGGGCCGGGGGACCCCCCTGGGGGTGAAGGAGGGCTGGGGGACACCTGTCGGGGAGGAGGGCCAGGGGACCCCCTGGGGGAGAAGGAGGTCCGGGGGACCCCTCTTGGGGAAAGTGGGCCAGGGAGGAGGGCAGGAGGACCCCTCGGGAGAAGGTAGTCTGGGGGACCTGCCAGGGAGATGGTGGGCAGGGGGATCCCTGGGGGGAGAAGGTGAGCTGGCTTGAGCCGCTGGGGTGAA
>PITA01027958.1:0-20118 GCA_004023965.1 Spilogale gracilis | reverse complement strand
GGGACAGGTAGCCTGGGCTTCAAAGGGGAGGGGAAGCAGGGCCAAGGGGGCCTCGAGGGACCTTGGGGGGCTGAGTGGAGGTGCTGGGGGAAGAGTGAGCACCAGCCTGCAGAAGACACCGCATCTGCCCTCTCCCCTTTCTGAGCCTCAGTTTCCCCCTCCGGACAAGGCCAGTGGGGGGGGGAATGCCCATGTGGAGGAGGTTTGCTGCGGGTGGGCCTTCTGGGGCCCCCTTTCCAGAAGAGCCCCCCAAGAGGTCAGGCTGCTGGCTCAGGGCCACACGGTCTATAGGTGGGGGCCGCATGGTGCTCTGCTGGTGGGGAGAGCCCGTCTTTCCCCAGAGGCTCCCCCCTCCCTGCGGCGGGCTCTCGGGGGAGGCTGGGCGGGGCTGCTGGCCCTTTAAGAGCCTCGTTTTGGCGCCGCCTCAGGGTTATCGATCGCAGCCTTGGAAACGCGATTAGATTATCGGGCGGGGACCGCAGGCCGGCGCGGGGGAGGCGCGGGGCTTCCTGTAAACGGCTCCCCGCAGGGCGCTGGGGCCCGCAGCTCCCCGGACAGGGCGTGGCTAACCGGTGCGGGTCCCGTGCGTCCCCCGGGAGGGGAGGGGAGCGGCCGGGGGCGCCGGGAGGCCGAGTGTGTCCAGCCGCACTTGTGTACCAGCCCGGTGCGGGGCGCGTGAAACCAAGAGTCACTACGTAGAAAAATAGAAGCAGGTATATTATTACTGTTAGAGGGTTACTGCGCTCCTGATGGGCACCGCTCCCCCCCCCGCCCCGCCCCCTCGAAGCTGGTGCCCGCAAGGCGCAACACTTGGGGTGGGCGTGGGGGAGTCTATGATCCCATTATATAGACAGTGAAACTGAGGCCAGTGCCAGCGTGGCTGAGCCAGAGCACGCGTGCCCCTGCTGGTTCCGGGGGGAACTTCCCTGGTGAGGTTGTTTGGAGAGGGAAGGGAAAGGACTGGTTTTGGGGTGCCAGCCCTTCCACCATCCCTACCCCTTTCTGCACCTGCAAAGGCCTCTGGGAGGTGCTGACCTGAGTGGCGACACAGGGCTGAGGGCAGATGGAGCGCCAGTGTGACCTGAGGAGCAGGTGAGTGGGGAGGGGCAGCCGGGTGGCGGCTGGGGGTCGCTGCTCACCCCCAACTTCCGAAGCATCAGGATGATGCTCAGCTCCACCACTCCGGAGGCAAGGCCCTCTGCCCGCACTCACCCCTGATGCGCCCTCCCATGCCCGTTCCAAAGGCTCCCATGGCGAACATTTGTGAATCGACTACACAGTAGTACTTAGCCGTAATGGTAACACTAGGACTTCAAATCCCAGCCGCTTAGACTGGACGTTGGCTTTGGACTACTCTCCCCTCTCCCAGCCTCCCCTTCCTGAACACCTCCGCAGGTCAGTCACCCCGCCCCCACATTTATGGGGTGGCGGTTGTATGCCCCAGCCACCCCCTGAAGCAGAAAATGTGACTGCCCTGGTCTACAGTTTGGGGGACAGGGACTCAGAAGCAGTGGGCAAGCTTTCACGGAACCCCGGAGACGAAAGTCTACGACCTATCCATCTGTGTCTGACTGTTGGGTCGCCTCTGTGGAAGGAAGCTTGATCATGGATCTGGGAGGCTCTGAAAGTGTGGAAACTGAGGCAGAGAGTCACAGAGGGGTCTGAGGGTCTCCCAGGGCTTCAGGGAGGGGCCGGGGGTACTTCCAGGCAGGAGGGGGAGGCGAGGCCAGTTTGGCCCACAACCACACAGGACAGCCTTGAGCACTTCCCCCGGGCCACCCACCTGACCCTGCAGGGGCCGGACCATCTGGGGGTTGGGGGGGAGGAGGGGTCTCAGTAGAGGTTGGTCCAGGGAGGGGTTGCCCTCCTAACAGGGGGAGGGGTTTCTAGACTAGTGGGGCTTCCCCTGCTCTCCCTCCCTGTCTCTGCGCCCCTCTCCATCTCCACCTCTCTAGGCCTTCCTCCTCCCCTCCCTTCTCCCTCCATGCCTTGCCCCTCAGCTTCTCCCACTTCTCAGCTTGGGCTCAGCTCCCCCTCCCCGGGGCCTCTCCAGGTGCCCGCACCCCCCCACCAGGGAGAATCTGGGGGGGGTGCACTGCCATCATGCCTGCCACAGAGTCTGCGTCCCAAGTGGGGCGGGGGAGGGGGGAGGGGGCTAAGGCCCAGGCGCCCTGCTGGGGAAGGAGGACCCGCGAGCTAGGCCGCTGAGCCAGGCAGTGCCTGGTGTCTATCTTCCTGTGGCTGCCTCCCCCAGCCACGCTCTCTGCCCTGTCCTGCTGGGGTAACTTACGCATAGACAGGGCAGGGGTGCCAGAGGAGGGCCCAAGGCCCTGCACGTGGTGGAGATGCCTCAGGTAGGGGCTTGGACTCGGAGCATCCCTTCCCCAGAGACCCCCCCAGGTTCTCTCCGGGTCAGATTCCCTTTCCGTCCAGGCCCCCCAAGACCCCGCTCCCCCCAGGAGCTGCAGCCCGAGGTGAGCAGCGTTTGCCTGGGCCCCGATTGGAGCTCTCCGCGGAGGGAACAGTAGAACAGTAGGGGCAAAGGCCCTGAGGCAGGAAGCAGGATGGGGGAGGAGGGAGGCAGTGCTGCTCCGGGCTGGCCTTGGGCCTCGTGGGCTCTTCTGGGCTGTGATGAGGGCTTGAGTCTTTCTCTGGGGTACTGGGGAGCCACAGTAAGGGAGGGAGGAGGAAGGAGTCACACTTTGACCAAGACCTCTGGGTGCTGGGGGGAAGAGATGCTGGGGGCAGGGAGCAGGCAGGGAGCAGGCAGAGCCTAAGCTGGGGCAGAGATGGAGAGACAGGGAGAGGCCCGGCCTCTGAGCCCTGGGGGGGCAGGGGGCAGCCCGGTGGCCAGCAGGGCGTCCAGGGCTGGGAAGGGGAGCCGGGCAGTGGCCGTGGCCCCGCTTGCCCCTCCGAAGCAGTAATTAAGGGCTCCCGGCGTCCCCGCGGCGTGATGTATGTGCGCCTTAACTAATCATTTATTAGGTCACTGATGTTTCGTCAATATTAATTCATTTATTTAAACAACTCGGCTCCGTAATGAAGATGTTGCCTGAGAGGGGAGGCCTGTGGGTGGCGGGCCCGGGCTGCACGGCGGGGGCTCAGACCTGGGTCCGGGGGTCTCCAGGGTACCAGGAGCCAGCTCAGCTGAAATGCCCCGGGAGGTCCCAGTTACGCCGACATCCTCGGGGCTGACCGGGAGACTGAGGGTGTCCGTGAGTCCGTGAGGATGTCTCACATGGGCCAGACCCCTTGCTGCCGCCCTCCGGGAGGCCGAGGCCAGCTGGGCGGCCTGGAAGTGTGAAAAGCTGAGCTTTCCCTTTACGCTCCCCTGGCCCTTCCGGCCCCCCGCCTGCTGCTGGACCAGCGTGCCCACGGGGACCTTTGAGAACGAAAGCCATCACATCCCGCCTCTGCCCGGGAGCTGCTTATGTCTCCCCGGTGGCCCACAGAGGAAATCCAAACTCCTCTGTTTCTGCTGACCTCCCTGACCCCCAGTCCCGGGGGGCCCCCATCACGTCCCACTCTCCACTTGTCTTGGCGATTTATTTGTTGACCTCTTTGCTGTCTGTTTTCCCCTCTAGCCTCACCTTGGTGCGGGAGCGGGCTCCTTCCGTCCCAGACTGTGGGTGCGGCTCAGCAGTCACCCCCTCCTCTGCAGCAGACGCCGTGGGGGCCTGCAGGAGCCTCGGGACTGTGGCTCAGCGTTCCCGCAAGCCCCTCTTTTAGTCTGCTTTCAGATGCCGTGGACGCAAGGGCCGGTGTCCCTCCTGACCTGATGGGTGACAGCCAGACCTGTGTCCTTGGGAGTGACCACTCGCCTCGAGGATAACCCACCTTACTAAGCGAACTCCGATCTTGAGCTCTGCTTTCGGGGAGCCCCCACTGAGATGCCGCCACTGGATGGTAAGCTCGCACACCGTGAGGCTCTCCCTCGTCCCTCCTCCGGAATCTGCCCTTTAAAGGCACGTCCCAAAATCTGCATGAGGGACCAACGTAGAGACGAGGACGGAAAGCAAGGTGGGAAGAGGCAGACACCTGGGGCCCAGGATTCCAGATGTCAGAACGCCCGCAGGGGGATGTGGGCATCTCAGGATCTCGGGATCTCAGGATTCTGTGCACTTTGGAGTTTGTGTCTTTATTCTCCAGAGATAGACACGGATTGTGGAGGGGAGGGCATTTCTGTCCTGCAGCACTCCGGGTCCCTCTGGCGTGAGGGTCCGGGTGGGTTTCCTCCACTGCCCTCTCTCCCAGGAGCCGTGCCATGTGGTTGGCCGGTGGGGCCTAGGGCTTTGGTGACAAAGGGGGAGTGTGGCCACCGTCAGGACTACGGCTGATACCTTCCTCTCCTCTCTGGGATAGTCACTGACAGAGCCACTGTCCTCTTTGTATGGAAGGGGACGCCGGGCCACCAACCAGGCGTGCGGGTGCCAGAGGTCCTGTGGCAAACGAGTGTCAAGGCCAGGATTTGGACACCAGCCTTGAGCTGGGGTTCACGGTCTTCGTGTCTCCCCACCCAGGCCTTCTCTAAGACGTCCATCCTACCAGGGCCCTCTTCTACCCTCCACCCTGCTCCCCACTGCCCGGAGTCGCATCCTGGGGCCTGGCCCGCAAGGCCCACAGGCTACTGGCCTCGGCACATGCAGCCCCTCCACCTGGCCTTCGCTCTGCAGGCTGAGCTCGGGCCTTGCCCCAGGACCCTGCGGTCTCGCCTCTTTGGAGCTTCAGCTCACCCCAGCAACGGGCACAGGCAGGGGGTCCACAGGGCAGCTGGCCAGCACCTCTCTTGGCCCACCCATCTGCACCTCCCCCTGCAATGCCCATTTTGCAGATGGGGAGACTGAGGCTCAGAGGTGAGCAGGCTTGCCCAGCAGCAAGAACGATGCTTCCCTGTGGGGTTGTTGTGAGATGTGTATGAGTTGCTCACCCTCTCATTCACACACCGGGGTGCTGCTCTCATCCAGGCCCACACGGAGCCCCGGCGGCCGAGGCCAGATGCGCTGGAGACAGAGCTGGTACAGACATTCCCAGGCCTGGGCTGGGGGGCAGTCAGAGAAGGGCTGCAGGGAGGAGGAGCTCCCCGGAAGAGGAAGGGGGTGTTTAAGAGGAGGGAAGGGAATTCGATGCAGAGGAGCCGGCAGGTGCAAAGGCCTGGAGGTGAGGAGGGCAGCCCTAGGGACTGTGGTGGTAAGAGCAGGGGAGGCTCCCGCCGAGGCCTGCGTTCCCAGGCCTGTTGAGCTCTGGGGAACCATAGATGGTCTCAAGCAGGACAAGGACCTGCCCCTGGTGTGGCCTCAGATTTATGACCCCAGTCTGGGTGCGAGGCGCCCGCCTTTGTCCTCGCTATCAGAGGTGACATGAGCTCGGGCAGCCCCGGGCTCTGTCTACGCAGGCGCCGGGGGCCGGAACACGTGTGCGGGATCAGCTGTGCCCCCGCCGGGGCGTTCGGCCCGAAAGCCTGGGTTAGCCACATCCCGAGGCACCCCTTGCTCCGAGGGCTGGGGTCTGCTGGGTGGTCTTTTGTGGTGTTGATGGTGCGCCTGCTCTGCCTGGAGGAGACGGCCCGGAGGGGCTGAGAATCCCCTGGAAGGGCCTGCAACCCAGACTCTCGGAGGAGAAGGCTCCCAAGACTTCAGGACTCAGTAGGCTGAATAGGATGGGGGGATCCCAGGAGGCGAATGATGCAGCCAGCTCATGGGCCACCCCTCTGGACAACCTCATCTAGCAAACTTGCCCTCCCAAGGGAGCCAGACAGGGGTCTCCAGGAGCACTCAGTGGGACCGAGACCTGGCCTTCTGATGCGTCTACATGGTACCAAGAATCCCTCCTGGGCACTGACCCCTGACCTGGGTGCTGGGAACGAGGCGGTGACCACATGGGAGTGACCTTTTTCTATGGTAGAGGCAAACAAAAGAATGTCTAAGTAGAAAATTGGAGGGTTCAGGGAGGGCTTCTTCGAGGTAGAGGTTGGCTGAGACCTAGAGGAGAAGGGCTGAAGGGGAGGGGTAGTCAAGGGCACATTAATGCCCCCAGGAACGGATGGAGAGTGGGGGAGGTATGAAGGGGCTCCAGAAAGGCCTGAAATTTGGAACTGTCCTGGAGCTGGGAGGAAGGGAATGCCCGGAGCAGTCTTGGAAACGCCCCCAGTGGGGGTATCAGCACACAGAATTGGGGGCATACTCCAGGTGGGGCATTAGGCACGGTCTCGCCTCTTCAAGGATCAGGGCTTAGGTAGCAAATAACTCTGGGAGTGTTTGGACAAACTGGGACCCGACAGACCTCTACCTCGACGTTGCAGAGACGGTGGCGGTGGAACAGGACCAGACGGCCGCCAGGTTTGTGGGGCCAGAGGGGGCCCTGGTGGAGGGAAACAAGGCTGCGGGAGGGCCCTGAAGAGACATTGGAAGGCTCTGCTTGGGAGGAAAGGGGAACTCCCCAAGGATGGGGCTTTCAAGAAGGAGAAGTTGCTGGCTGAGCGACAGGGAGATGTGCAAAGGCCCTGAGGACG
The DNA here is from genome assembly GCA_004023965.1 of Spilogale gracilis. Classification (NCBI taxonomy): domain Eukaryota; kingdom Metazoa; phylum Chordata; class Mammalia; order Carnivora; family Mephitidae; genus Spilogale; species Spilogale gracilis. Next base: position 13,610 of record PITA01027958.1, on the reverse strand, counting down.
GCACAGCAGAGATGTGCAAAGGCCCTGAGGTCGGCACAGTAGAGAGGCTTGTTCGGGGGGGCTGAGGGACCGGAGAGCCCAAAGGTCAGGTGGCAGAGCTGGCAGCGGGAGAGAGCTGTGGGGGGCTCCGGCAGGGTGGTGGGCAGTGGTCTGATTTTCCTTTGGGAAAATTTCTTCTGCTGCTGCTGGGAGACCATCAGGGTCAGGAGGGAAGGAAGGAGGTCCAGGCAGAAAACAAGGGGTACTGTGGGCTGAGGGGTGCAGGGATGGGGAGAGTGGCTGGGGCAGGGATTGATTTTGAAGGGGGGTTGGGAGAATCTGGGACCCGTCCCTGCTGGGTGTGCGGGGGAGGCACAGGTTGTGGACAGTCCCCTCCAGCCCTGCCCGACTGCCTCGGCCCCCACGGCGGGGGCTGTCTGGAGAGTTATCCATAAACGCCCCTCAGGCCCAGCCTGGAAGCTGGAATCACAGCACCTCCTCTCGTGTCTGCAGGGGGCTCAGCCAGGCCTCGCAGCTGGGGCGGGGGTCTCCCATCCTGGCCCGCCTCAGTTTACTGCTCTGTGCAGCGGGCCCTCATGGAAACCCCACTCCCCCGAGAAGAGGTTGTTCTGGGAGTTCTGCATGCAGGCAACTGGGGGGCCCCCAGGCCAGGGTGGAGGTGCCCTCCTGCCCGAGGGGTCAGGGCAGGGGAATGGAGGGGGGGCGCCGCCGGGGGGGGCATGGGAGTCTCCATCTCTGGGCCTGGTGATGGTGGTTTGAGAAAAAGGACATCTTTGTTTGGGAATCAGCGGCCAAGGTGGCCCCTTGCCTGGAGGGAACTGGTGCCTCTACTAAACCTGCAGAAGTCTACCCCTGAGCCTCCGTTTCCCCAACCCCGAGACGACCACAACACACTGGCTGCCTCTCTCTGAGCCGGGAACACTCCCTCATCCACTCCAAGTGTCACTTCTTCTCCGTGCTGCTTGCATGCCCCAAGGGACGGGGAACTCACGCTCTCCCCACAGCCCTTGGGAGGAGGTTTGATGTGGGTTAGGCTGGGGCCTGGGGACAGACCCGGAGGAGGCAGTTCTGAGAAGAGGGGGAAATGGTTCTCAGAAACCCCGCGATCCTGAGGGACTCTTCCCTTCTCAGAAAGGCTGCCCCACCCCTGCCCACCGACTCTGCAAGATATCTGGGCAGAAACACGGGTAGCCATGGGCTCAAGGCTGGGACCGGCCTGATGCCAGCCCTGGACAGCTTCCCCCCAGCCTTCCCCTAGGCAGCATGATCCCCCGGCCTGTCCCCATCCTGCCCACCCCACCCCACCCCAGTGTCCCCGTCCTCCCTCGCAGGTGCACCCAGCGCTTTGGGCTCCCAAGCCCGTGAAGCCAGCCTTCTCCGCCACCAGCACAAAGTCGGGGGGCTGCTCTGGCCCTGCCTCTCCCACTGTCTGGGCAGTAAGAATGGACTGCTCTCCTCCACTGGGCCCCCCGGACCGCAGCTGCCTAGGCCCAAAGCTGGTGCTGGACACAAGCCCCCCGCCAAAGTGGGACATCTCTGGGCCCCCCCCAAGAAACGACTCAGCCCAGGGGACCCCCCAGGTGTCTTGGTCAGCGGCCTTGATGTCTGGGCTGGGAAAGGACCCCGCAGGCTCCAAGTTGCTCTTTGTGCACAGGGGGGTCTCTGCCAGGGCCCCCCACAAGGCCTGTGCCTGGGCTGCTGACTCACCTGTCATTACACCCCCCCTCACCCCCTCACCCTCTCACCCCGCTGGCCACGGCAGGAAGGAGGGGCTCCGGGCACCTGGTGAGCAGCGCTGGGGAAAAGGAGTTGCATCACCCTGGCCTGGGCTCCACTCGGAGATCTCCCATGGGGTGACCGTGCTCCGCCAGTGCCCCGCCCCTCAGGGTGGGCTCGTCTGGGAGCCCCGGGCACTTCAGGCCGTCCCAGCTTAATACTTCCCGCTTCCCCATTTCTGCATAAATACCATATTTCCCCGCCATTGGAGCGTCTTTAGGAAGCGATCGGCCCAAAGCCAGGACAGAGCACGTGTGGGCGAGCACCTGCCCCCCGAGCCCCCACGCGGCTGGAGGGAGGTAGGCTGGAGTGTCCCGGACCCCGGGCAGGGCGCCTGGGACAGACAGTGGGGCCACCCCGGGACGGGGCCAGCCATGCCTGCGGCCTCAGGTGGCAACCCTGCATTTCTTTAAAAAGGGCGAGGTGATGGGACACCTGGGTGACTCTGGATCTCAGGGTCGCGGGGACCCAGCCCTGCTCTCTGCAGCGAATCTGCTGCAGGGTTTTCTCTTCCTCTCTCTCTGCCCCCCCTTCAGCTCACACTCGCTCTAAATAAATAAATAAAATCTTTTAAAAAATAATAAAAAATGAGGTGAGGCGGACGTAGGTAACGTTAAGCAGGGACGCCAGCGATTCCGCGGGGCATGGTGCACCCAGGCCCCTCTGCCTGCGCCCGGAGCAGCCCCGCGTGGGGACCCGGGTGGCTCCCACCTCCTGGCTGGTGGCCGCCGCGCACCTGCGCCCACGGGCTTCCGTCTGAGACCCTACTTCCCGACCTTCGGGTGGACGCCCGGGGCGGGCCGGCCGGGGGGGTGGGAGGGCTCCTCTCTAGTAGGGTGGCTTTGTGGGCGCGTGACCTGTGCGGCTGCCCAGGGCTCTACGCTTGGTTTAATGATCTGCCGTCGCCACCTTGAGACTCCTGCCAGTTTGGTCTTGGAACTCATGTTCGTGAGTGGAGTCCGATGGGCCAAGGGAGCAGAACGCCGGGAGGACACGGGCCCACGTAGCTCACCCTGGCTTCTTGCTTCCCCGTGCGCACCTGCGGCTTCCCCGGTGTTAGCAGCATGTTCGCGTGTCCACGGTGACACGAAAAGAGGGTGGTTGGTTTGCCGCAGGTTTTGGTTGTTCTGGAAGAAGGAAACACGGGGGTGTAGGTAAGGGCGTGGCAAGACACAACCGTGAGCTTGCGGGGCTGTGTGGACGAGAAGCATGCTCTCAGATTTCTTTGCCCTTAAAATCCCCATTGCATGACAGAAATGGTGACATTCTTGCCCGTCATTCAAATGGCGCATTTCTTCATTGAAATGACACGGAATAGCAGATGGCAGAAACCATGACGGGAGCAGGGAGAGAGAGACACGGGGAGAGAGGGGAAAGTTTTAAAGTAGAGCACCTCGAGCATCACCTCTCTTCCTGCATTTTCCTTTTGCGATGAGCCCTGCGAATTGCATGGCCAGCCCAGCGCGTGGGGTCCTGGGGAGAGCTGTGAACAGACTTGGACCAGAGAAGAAAGAAATGGGTGTTTCACACGTAAGGTATGAGCTGTGGGCGAAGTCAAGCAGTAGGAAGATCGGGGAGGCTCGGGCTGCTTGCAGAGGTCGTTTATTGGTGACCTTCGTTAAACGCCTCCTCTGTGCTGGTGGTGACGGTGCCTTGACGGCAAGGTGTCTGAGTAAACGAGGGGCCTGCTTCCTTCTCTCGGGCCGGCCTCCCTGCACCGCCTTCTGCTCTGCAGCAATGGAGGGAAAGATTCCTCCTTCCTGGTGCTGACTCAAAGATCCCAGGGGAGGTTTTGATTGGCCAGTGTGGGTCACATGTCCTTTTCTGGACCAATCTCCACCGCCAGGAGGAGGAGATACTACGTGGTTGGCTGGCTTGTGTAAGGTACCGGTGTTCGTGACTAAGACGTGATTGGGAAGGCTCACCAGGATTGGGAGAAGACAGGGCTGGACACGTATTTCCAGGCCCAGACAATAAGGACTGGGTTGCCATATAGAAGGGCAGAGGAGAAGGTATGGTTAAGGGTTATTCTTGGGACCCAGATGCAGATTCCCAGAGAAGGGGGTTTGTGGGGCTGGGGTTTTGAGGGATGAGTAGGAGTTTGCCTGGTGACGGTGTAGGGCAGAGGGAACAGCATCAGTGAGAGAGTGAACACAGCTGTAAAAGGGGATGCAGTGTTGGAGACAGGCTAGGTCAAATCCTTAAGGAGTCTTCCATGCCAAGCCAGGAGACTAGGACCTTTTTCCCCAGGCAATGAAGAAGCACAGAAAAATGTTAGAGCAGAGAAAGTATGTACGAAGTCTTTAAATGAGAAAGACTCCTGACATCAGTGTTGGGGTAGTCTCAATCAAAAGTCAGCAAACAAGGGGCGCCTGGGTGGCTCAGTTGCCACTGCCTTTGGCTCAGGTCATGATCCCGGAGTCCTGGGATCAAGCCCCACATCGGGCTCCCTGCTCAGCAGGAAGCCTGCTTCTCCCTCTCTCACTCCCCCTGCTTGTGTTCCCTCTCTGGCTGTGTTTCTCTCTGTCAAATAAATAAAATCTTAAATAAAAAAAAGTCAGCAAACAATGGCCTAAGGGCCAAATCTGGCCCTTGGCTTATTTTTATAAATAAAGTTTTATTGACACACAGCCATGCCCACTCATTAATTTATCATCTATGGTGCTTTCACTACAAGGACAGAGTTGAGCTGTCCTAACAGAAGCTGTCTGACCCACAAATCCAAACATTTTTGCTCTCTGGCCCTTTACAGCCTGGTCTACAAGAGTGAGGGCAGAGGTAGGAGACCCAAGAGGGGGTGGGACCTTGGGGGTCTGTAGAGGGAGCCTGTTGCAGGGGGACTCAGAAGGCAAGATGGAGGATGTTGGAGATGGAATATGGGGGCAGGAGGGTCGGGAGACAATGTTTCTAGCCAGGGGATGGCTACATGGCAGGATGGTCACTGGGGACACAGAAGGACTGTGAGGCCAGGTTAGCCGGCCGAGTCACGGCCTAGGACAGGGAGGGGCCCCTGGGAGAAGCCTGCGGTGGCAGTGAGGGCCTGGGATTTTCCGTGGGGACTGGTGGGTCTGGGCCAGGGCCTCCAGTGAGCCCCATGGGACCCGCCAGCTACCTTCAGAATGGCTCCGCGTGGCCGGAGCTCACCGGGCTGCTGGCAGGTACAGCCTGCGAGGCCCCACGGCCGGGAAGTTCCACGCGTCCCGAGCCACACTGCATGGAACGCAGACAGCAGGTATGGAAGCGTGCGGGGTGGCCACCGGCAGTCCCAGGGGCTGCTGCCCAGTCAGGGAAGGCCTGGGTTGACTCCGCGCAGGAGCCCGGCAAGCCGCTGTCCGTGGTGATTTCCCAGGACGTGTAGTCGCCTCCAAGTGACAGGGCCGCAGTGACCGCGCCGGGCTGCCCACGGGGCTTGGGTCCAGCTAAGGTGGGCCTTGGATAACCACCAGAAGCCTGGGGGCGTCACCCCACGTGCATGGGGACCGTGGCACCTGCACAAAGTGCTCCAACAGCCCCAACTATGTCCTGTAACCGGTCGGGCCCCGGGCCCCTGAACTTGTCCGATGGCTGCCCCTGCCCCAGAGGCACAGCCCTCTGCCTGGGCCCCTGCAGGCCTCCCTCGGGCTCCCTGTGCCCTGCCTGGCAGCGTCCCCGGCGCTCCGAAGATGGCCGGAAGGACGGGCCATGGGAAGGGCTGTCTGATCAATAGCTCCGGCAGCCGCTGGGGCGGGCGGAAGCGAGGCCTGGGTGGCCGTCTGCTGTCCCCCACTCCACCCCTCAGGAAGGCGGGTAAGGCTCAGAGACCCTCTTGAGCGAAGCCGGGCACCCGCCTGCCACCCGGCGCCCCTATCTGCCCCCGAAGGACCCAGTTCCTGAATTGCCCCCTCGGCGCGCCGCAGGCCTTCACCGGAGCCTCTAATAGCCCGGGCCTAATGTTTTATTGTTGGTTTTAAAAGTGTAATTAGTTCAAGTGTAAACAGAAAAACCTGCTTAATTAAGAATTTTTAAACAGGGGCATAAAGCGCTAGCGGAAACGATGGCGAACCCCGAGCTGCCTTCATAAAATTGATTGGGAAGAGGCTCCGAGTGCGGGCTGTGCAGGGCGGGGGCGCGGGGGGAGCCCGACAGCCTTCCGGAGGACGCCATTCGCTCGGCGGGCGCGGGCCCCGGGGACCTGCCACTTTGCGATCGGGGTCTCGGGACCGGTGCCCAATGATTTTTCCGCATTAATGGAGATGACAGTTGGCCAACACAGACTGTTTAAGAAGCCTTTACGGGTGGCTTGGAGCTGAGTCCTAGGACCCCGAGGCTAACCGGGTGGTGGAACCCCCACGCTGGCCGGGGAGGCCCTTGTCCTGCCGTCCTCCGCGGCCTGGTTGCCCGGGTGCCCTCCTGATGGGCACGTGTGCGCGCGCGCATGCGAGCGCGCACGGAAACAGTGGCGAGAGGCTCAGCAGTCGCTGGGTCATCTCCCGGCGGATCAGGCCTGTCCCCTGAGCGTGCTGATGTCCTCCCTCAGTGTCAAGGGCTTCAACTTCTCCCTCAGTGCGGGCAGCGCGGGTCTTCCAGGAGGGATGGGGCAGTGTCCACGGTGGTGCTGGAGGGCTGGTCTGAATCAGGGCCCCAGCCGAGATCGCGCGAGCCCTGGGGAGTTCCGGGTGGGGCTGTCACCCGTTGCCAGGAGGTCACAGAGACCCCGGTTGGGCACAGCGACTTGCTCCACCTGGAGTCTGGCTGTCCCAGGCATCTCGGGCCTTGAGAAGCAGGAGAGAACTTCCAGAGGGCGAGTGGTTGATGGCACTGCCCCATGAAGACTGCAGCCGGGGCGGAGGGTGGGGGGGGGACCAGTGGGCGGGACATGAAGACTGGGCTCTGGCCCGTCTTAGCTCCGTCCTCCGTGTCCCTTCCCCTCTCCCTCACCCCCACCCCAGCGACTTTCTGAGAACAAGAAAATCTGGCCTCAGGTGGCTGGGTGGCTCCGTGGGTTAAGCCTCTGCCTTCGGATAAGGTCATGATCTCAGGGTCCTGGGATCCAGGCCCCCATCGGGCTCTCTGCTCAGCGGGGAGCCTGCTTCCTCCTCTCTCTCTGCCTGCCTCTCTGCCTACTTGTGAGCTCTCTGTCAAATAAATAAATAAAATCTTTAAAAAAAAAAAAGAAGAGGAAACCTGGCCTCAGAGAGGGGTGGACAGAGGGAAGGCTGGAAGCTGGGGCCCCCTCCTGCCTTGGGGCCGCTTGGACTGAGATGGCTTGGTGGTCTTCTTCACCTCCGCTCCCCCAGGACCCTCCTCGGGTCTGCCGCGCCCTGCCCCGAGCATGCAGATGGGTGGTAAGAGCAAGTGGAGGCTGGCGCTCCCCGGGCTGCATCCCCCGTGTCTGACCCAACCCGGCTGGCTCCACGTCCTGAGCTCGCCGCCCGGAGCCCCCTGGAGGCCCCTGGGAGGGGCCAGGGTCAAAGCCCCAGTGCAAGGAAGCCGCCTGCAGGGACCTCAGTCCTGCAATCCTTGGAATCTGCGTAGGAAGGGGCTTAGTGGACACCTTTTGATCCATCACAGAGGGTCAGGGCAGGGAGGCCCAGGATCTTGGCCGTCCACTGCCCCCGTTTCTCGCCCGGGGACAGAGATGCGGTGGGTCCTCCTTGGCTCACTTGGCCACTAGTGTCAGGGGTCCCTGGGCTGGCCCTGGTGTTGAGGTTGCTCCCGAAGAATTCTAACGATTATAATGCAGGAAGGGAGGCTGGTGGCCAGCTCTGACGCCTCTGCCTGAGTCCCACCTGCTCTCAGCCACCAGGACCAGATAAATAGCCCGCGAGGCAGCCGGAAGCGGGATCTCCCTACTCCAATTGGGACTGAACGCAGGGGCTGGGCGTGCTGGGTGCCCCGCATGATGCCGGGCTGGAAGTCAGGGGCTGGCCTCCCCGGGAAGCCTTCTGTGGGTCTCTCTGTTCCTGGCCTGCCCTGTGTCTCTCCTCTCTGCCTCTTCTCTCTCTCTCTCTCTCTCTCTCTCTCGGAATTCGAAGAAGGCCCTGAGGTCTCGCTGAGAAAGCACCCCCACCCAAGAGCCCGAATGCCCCCCCACGCGGGAGCCCACCCCAAGAGGGGGCTGAGCCAGCGGCCCCTCCCGCGGTCTCCCCGCCCCCACCCTGGCCGACCCCGCTTGGGCTTCCTTTGTCTGTTCATTCAAGTCTTAGTAAACTCCCAGCACGTAAAAGCCATAAAATTTCCGTGGCAAAATCCAGTTCTACCCTGTAGCCACCGTGGTCTGTCTTCCCGGTGGGGTCCCAGTGCCCCGCACAGCCTGGCTCCCGGGCCCAGCCTGTCTGCACCCTGGCCATTTGTGAGGTGGGGTCTGTGCCACCGACCAAGGGTGGGACCTGGGCTCAGTTCTCAACCCTCTGAGGCCTCAGGGCTCTCATCTGCAAAGCCGGGGCGGGCTCCAGGAAATGCCTCCTGTTCGGCTCCCTCCGCCGCGGAGACCTTTGCACGTGTGACAAGCAGGAACCGGATTCCAAGGGCAGCAACCATGGAACCAAGAAGGAGGACAGCTGCAGGTGAGGACTGATCCAGCAGCACAGCCCGGTCACCGGGACTCCGATGTGGCAGGGGCTGCCTTGCCGCCCTCCTGCCCAGCAGGACAGAGACAGAGACAGAGGGAGAGACAGAGAGACAGAGAGACCCACCCCTCGTCTCCCTCTACACCGCTCAAGACCTGGAACTCTGATTGGATCAGCTTAGGTCACATGGCCACTCCTGGCCCAATCCCTGCAGCCCCCGATGGGCCGCTCTGATTGGCTCTGCCTGGGGCATGTGAATTCCCAGGGTGGGGGTCGCTGGGGAGGTGAAGAGGGAGGTGTGGATGTCAGAGAGCAGTACCCCTGCTCTGGGGTTCCTTCTCCTCGGAAGAGGCGGGGAGGGAGACAGGGCAGGGGTAGCACCGTCCGCGCGGCTGGGCTGAAGGAGCCTCCCGGCCCACCCACCCCTGCCCACCTCTTTGCACCCCCAGTAAATATGCCCCTCCTGCAGGCAGCCTTCCTTGACTCCTACTCCCTGAAGTTTGGCAGGCTGAGCCTCCCTCCAGCCTGGCCATGACCTCATGGGGCTGGCCGCGTGCAGGGGCTGGCCAGGCCCCTCCGGGCTGCGAGTTTCCTTAAGGCCTCTCTGGACCCCCTACACTGTCCCAAACGCTGTTCAAATTAGTCCTCCCTCTGCCTCCAGCTGTGACTTGGGGCATGCCCCCAGCCTCAGTTTCCCCATCTGTAAGAGTGTCTTGAGGACCTTGCAGATCAGGGGAGGACCCGCGCCGTGGGACCCAAGGGCTCTCAGCGTGCACCTGGGCCACACAGAGAGGTGCTGAGTCGGGGTGCAACTTGAGCTGCAGAGAAGGGGCAGCTGTGTACTGCAGGGGTGCGGTCCTGGCAGCCCCCCGGGGGTCCTCTCCAGTGGCCGCAGGTGGTGGTGGGGTAGCCCCCGCAGGGGTGGCTGGACAGGAAGAGGGGTACCCAGAACCCCAGCACAGGGGACCCACTTATACTAAATATTAGTTGTTGTAGGGGGGGCCTCGGATTTTAACTGGTCACCATGGGGGAAACGGGCTCCTCCCTCTCCCCGGTGGGACTGACCACCCCACCCTGCCCCACCGAACATCCCCCCCCCAGCATGTGTTAATGCCCCGGCTGCTGGGGCACCTAGATGCATTCCCAGGGCTGGGAGTGAGGCCCTCGGTCACCGCCCCCCAGATGCAAGGGGCTGGCCTGTTTGCAGCCTGAGCGGAAGCGCGATGGGAGCAGAGGGACAGCGCGCAGACACAGACAGTAAGCTCGGGCTGCGTGTGTGTCAGTGCGCTGTGTGCCCCTGCCCGCGTGTGCACCCGAGCACGGCGGAGTCAGGGCCTGCCGCACACACGCTCGCCCCGACCCGATGTCTGCGCTGTGTGCTCAGAGCTGTGGCAGCGCCTGCGTCCCCCCACGTGTGTGCTCCGTGACCTCACCTTTCGGGCCCGCGTCCCCGCTGGCCTGGACCCTAGTCTGCGAGGGACAGCCACAGCCTGGCCGTCGGCAGTGACCCCCCAGGGGCCCGGAATCAGAGGGGTCTCTCAGGCCACACCACCCCCATGTGGGCACCAGGCTGCCGGTCCCACCTGGACAGGAAGGGGCGAGCCCACGGGGGCCTCTGGGTGGGCACGTGGCCCCCGTCCCGTTTAGTGAAGAGCTGGTGGGTGGCTGAGGGCGGGGGGTCCAGAAACAGAGGGGCAGAGGCAGAGGACAGAAAGACACACGCCAGCGGCTCTTACAGACCGTTTCAGCCTCCCCGTCAGCTGGAGAAGAGGTCCCTACACAGACACAGAATAAACGCAGAAGCCTCCCCTGCACCCCGTGGGTGTCCCCATTTCCTAGGGGCGTGCTTTCCCCTTGCTCCCTGCTGCCTGGCCAGCCGGGTTGGGGGTCAGTGCACCCGGCCTATGGATGGACCCCCACGTTTGCCCTGCCCAGTGGTTTCCGACTGCATCCGTCTTTCCGTCCTTCCGTCCTTCCGTCCCAGCAGCTGGAGGGGCTGAATCACCAACTATAGATGGGAAGCTTAAAGCCCTTCCAGATCAAGTCTCCTCACGGGGGCCACAGCAGGCGAATCCTTCCACCATCTTCCTTTTAGAGTCCAGGAAAGAAACGAGGCTGGGAGAGCAAGAGGGAGGGGTTGAGCTCGGAGAGGAAGAAAGGCAGCGACAGGCCTGACACCCTCTGGGAGGGAGGGTGCACACGCACGGGGCAGGACCCGCTGGGAGGCTCCAGGCACAGGACTGAATGCCGCAGCAGGCCCCCCGCAAAGCTCAGCACGCGCGTGCCAAGGAGAGAGCCTCGCTCACGTCCTAGGGACTCCTAGGCAACAAGCATGACAGAGTTCAAGCTCTTATTTCCAGGGGAGAGGAATCTCCATGCAGCCCCCGGTATATCCATCTATGTGTTTAGTTATTTATTTTTAAGAAAAAGAGTTATTTATCTGAGAGAGGGATAGAGAGAGAAAGAGAGAGGGGACTAGTGGAGGGAGAGGCAGAGGGAAAAGCGGACTCTCCACGGAGCAGGGGGCCAGAGGCAGGACTCGATCCCAGGACCCTGAGATCGTCACCTGAGCCGAAGGCAGATGCTCAACTGACTGAGCCACCCAGGGCCCCTAAGATTTTTTTCAGTTTTTTTTTTAATATTTTATTTATTTGACAGAGAGAAACACGGCCAGAGAGGGAACACAAGCAGGGGGAGTGAGAGAGGGAGAAGCAGGCTTCCCGCCGAGCAGGGAGCCCGATGTGGGACTCGATCCCGGGACTCGGGGATCATGACCTGAGCCGAAGGCAGTTGCTCAAGCAACTGAGCCACCCAGGCGCCCCAACACTGTAGACATTTTAGAAAAGGCTGATAAAAGAGAAATTAAAAGAAAAATCATGCTGTCCCTCTGTTGTTGGTTGAATATAGTGTTCCCTAAAATCCCCATCCGCCTAGGACCTTAAAACGTGACCTTAGGGCGCCTGGGTGGCTCAGTGGGTTAAGCCTCTGCCTTCGGCTCAGGTCATGATCTCAGGGTCCTGGGATCGAGGCCCGCGTCGGGCTCTCTGCTCGGCGGGGAGCCTGCTTCCTCCTCTCTCTGTCTGCCTCTCTGCCTACTTGTGATCTCTCTCTGTCAAATGAATAAATAAAATCTTTTTTAAAAAAGTGATCTTATTTGTAAATAGGTTCTGTGCACATCTCGAGATGAAATTGTCCCGGATTTAGGGTAGACAGTAAATCCAAAGTACTGTCCCTGTAGGAGACAAGAAGGGACCCGACACACGGAGAAGGTGATGGGGCAGCAGACACTGGAGTTGTGGGTCCACAAGCCAAGGACTGGGGTTTTCCTGAAGAGCCTCCGGGAGGAATGGTGGTAGTTCCTGGAGGACGGAGAGACAGACGCATGGGCAGGGACAGACGTGGGAGACAGGCCACCCAAAGGATGGGTGGTGGGTGGAGGGTGGATGAGGGGAGCGTGTGAGGAGCTCAGAACAGAGCCCAGCAGAGAGTAAGCCGTCAGTGAAGTGTTAGCTTTTGGTGGGGTGGGGGAAGGGGCTGGGTGGACAGTGGAGGGGTGACTATCTGGGTGGTACTCCAACTGATGAATGAACGAAGCTGTGGTGGACGGGGGAACCCACAGGCAGATTAGGTAAGTAGTGCGTGCACTCATCAGTGTGTAAACAAATGGTTGGGTGGACGGGTGGATGGCGGGTGGCTGCATGAAGGGTGGGTGGATGGATGGGTCTGCCGAGGGGTGATGGGTGCCATAAGGATGTGTGAATGTGGGGCGCCGGGGGGCTCACTCATTAAGCATCTGCCTTCGGCTTGGGTCACGATCCCGGAGTTCCAGGATCCTGCCCCACATCTGGCTCCCTCCTCAGCAGGAGGCCTGCTTCTCCCTCTCTCACTCCCCCTGCTTGTGTTCCCTCTCTGGCTGTGTTTCTATCAAATAAATAAATAAAATATTTTTTTAAAAAAGAAAAAAGAATATGTGAATGAACAGATGGACAGATGGAAGACTAGATTAGGGATGATGGATATATGGCAGTGTGGATGGATAGATGGATGGATGGATGGCCGGATAGAGGGATGGGAGGGGTGCATGGATGGACAGAAGGGTATAGTGTGGATGATAGATGTCTGGATGGGCCGATGGATGAATGGATGAATGAGTGGGTGGGGGGGTTGATGGACAGATAGATGAGTGGATGGATGAGTGGGTAGATGGATCATAGATGGATGGCATGTAGAAGGATAGGTGATGGCTAAGTGGATAGATGGATGAATGGATGGGTCTTTGGATGGATGGAGGGATGGATGGATGGGTGGATAGATGGATGGATGGATCTATGGATGGATGGATCTATGGATGGAGGGATGGATGAGTCTATGGATGGATGGATCTATGGATGGAGGGATGGATGGATGGATCTATGGATGGAGGGATGGATGAGTCTATGGATGGATGGATCTATGGATGGAGGGATGGATGAGTCTATGGATGGATGGATCTATGGATGGAGGGATGGATGAGTCTATGGATGGATGGATCTATGGATGGAGGGATGGATGGATGGACCTATGGAGGATGGAGGATGGAGGATGGAGGCATGGATGGATAGATCTATGGATGGATGGAATGAATGAATGGAGGGATGAATGCCTGTATGGTTGATGACTGGACAGACGGATGGTTGAACAACAGATGGATAGATGGATAGGTCAACAGTTGTTCCTGAGAGTCCCACATCTAACTGGGCTACAGGCCAATACTTCCAAGGGCTTTCTAGCTTATAGTGGGGCTCTTCCAAGACTGGACACAGGCATCTGCTGCCCTCTGGGTCCTGAGGTCTCCTGACAGGCTCACCTGGAGGAGGGGACACTGGGGGCCTGGAGTCAGCTGCACTACCCCCTGCCCACCCCCTGCCTTTCTTTCCCCCAAGAAGGGCAGGTGCAGGAACAATAAATGGGGTGAAGATATAGAAAGGTAATCAATCCACACAAGGGGAGGAGCGTTAATACCTTGAAGACACGGGAGACACACTGTCAGCTCCTACCAATTAGTGGCCTGACCTGCGTGGGTGCTCTCCGTGGCGCGGCTGAGTTGATTACTCTAATTAATTTTGCATCGACCTCATGGCTCTGCCGGGAGAGTGCTGACTGGCCTGCGAGGCAGCCGCCGCCAGCCTGCCTGCAGCCCCCACTGCGGCCCCCCACTGCCTGCCCACAAGGTCACCCGCGTCCTCACCCGGCCTTCAAGGCCCTGAACTGAGTTCGCTCAAGCGCCCAGGACACCTGCGCCTGTCT
>PITA01027957.1:0-20113 GCA_004023965.1 Spilogale gracilis | reverse complement strand
ACCAGATGGAAGGGGAGGGCAGGGGTGCCAAGCTAGAGGCCAGTGGAGGGTGGGGTGGGGGCACCAGGGGGTCTCACAAACTGAGCTGACCCCCATACCTCCACCCTCTTAGGTGCCTGGTGTTTGCTTTGTAGGGACAGGGATCCATCCCTACCCTGGCCTGCCCCACACCAAGCCCCACCCACAGCTGCTTGGTGACTCTGGGAACAGTCACATCCGGCCCCCTGGGACAGGGGAGGTTGCCCGTGTTTGTGTCCCTGACCTCCAGGGCCCCTCCTGTTGGGGCTGTATCAGCTGTCTAGGGAGGTGGGCAGGCAGGGCCTCCTTATCCCTGACCTCCTAGAACCTTGGGGTAGGACTAAGGGCCCCATAGAGTTGGGCCTGATCCCTTTCGCTTCATCCTGGGTTGGGAGAACTTTCTGGGCCATCTCATCCTTGGCACCTTGTTAGCAGCAGCCGTTGATTATCTGTCCAGAGCTGATTTCCAACCCCTGAGTTTAATGGAGCCCATGGGAGCAGCTGGAGGAAGAGCATGCAGAACAAGTGTTGGATATTAAGGCACTAGAAGCAAGAGTGGCAAGGCCAGCTAGAGGCCTGGGGCAGGGCCCTGAACACCTGGGAGGGGTCTCCCAGCCTCCCCCTCCCGCCCCGGGGCTCCCCCAGCACCTCTCACTTCTCCCAGGGGGTGCTGACACTGCTCCTCCTGGGGGCGGTTGGAAACCCTCAGGGGCTGGGTTGGGTTGCTATGGGCATCAGCCTGGATCCAATCAAGAGGAGAAACCACCAAGCAATTGGAACAGGGGCAGCCCATCATCAGAGAATGACCCAAGAGGTGCCTTCTTGTGTAAGACAGTTGGGGGTGGAAGTGCAGCTCCCCCAGCAGCAACTGGGTCCAGCACCAACCTTCCTGAGCTCTGGGTCTCTCCTCTGGATTCTGCCAGGGCGGCTCAGCTCCTTGTCTCGATAACCAGAGGCCACGCTTGAGTCCAGTTTCTAGTCAGCAACCTGAAAGAGCCACTAGAGCCATCAAGGTGCACTAGCTACCTCATCACCTCAGGTAAGTACCCTGGATGGTGAACTTGGCCCTCACTGGTCTAACGCCCTTAGGCTGGACACCCCCCCCCCCAGGGTTTTGCTGCCCCTCTGGGTCCCTGTGGGCAGCTGTGCCCAGAGCCTGCTGAGATGTAAGCCTTGGTCTCTGGGGGCCTGGTGAGAGTAGGGGCGCTTGTGGTGAGTCTGAGGAAGGGCAGACACCCATGGCCAAGGCCTAGGCTCCCGGGGAAGCAGAGCGTTTCCAGCACAGGAAACTGGTCAGCAGGCTGCTGACTAGGGGTGTGACTAGGGGGGTCCAAGATGGTCTCTTTCCACTGGGTCCAACCCAACAACCCCGTGTGTAATTTCAGGGTCCCTCTGTGTACCAGGCAGCGCCCTCACTTGCACACAAGAAACTTGTTAAGACTGAGGATTCCACCATTGTCACTCAGCAACCGGTAAACTTAAGTGCCACGTTTTCAGCGCTCCAAGGATTAGGGCAGCATGGAAGCTTTTTCCTTCTCAGAAGGCGGCCTGAGCTGAGCCAGCAGACCCACGCCTGGCCTTGTCTGTGAGCACTCAAGGGCATGCCACAGAACCTGTCCACCTATCTTTAGAATTGGTGTTACCACCACGGCGGACAGGGCACTTGCCACAGCGGGCATCCCATTCCCCCACCCCACCCCACCCCCGCCAGCTGGACTGACCCAGATCCTGTTTGTAAGTCTGTCTCCTGGAACACTCTAGAGACCAGTGTGGGATCCATGTGGATCCAGTCAGGAGAGAAAACCCACCGTGATTCAAACAGGTAAAGTTTAATATCAAGAACTGTTCAGTCTGAACAACAAACTGAAATCAGGGACTCACGGGAGAAGGTACCTTGGCACTTGCTGGAAATCCCCCTTCTGGGATGCATGAAGCCCGTTGCAGGGAGGTGCCTCAGTGGGGGGGGGCTGAGACTGCTGGGCAGGGGTCGGGGGGAAGGCGGAGGAACCACCTGCTGGCTCCCCTGGCACCGCAGGGCTGGGCCAGAGAGCTCTGCCTGCTCCTGCCAAGAGACAAAGGCTTTTCGCCTGTGATCTCTTGGGCGCCCTCTGCCGACAAACCTTGCCACGCCACTTATCCAAGGAAAACTATTTCAAAGGCCCCTGGTCTGTTTTCACGGAGCAAACAAGAAAGCTGGATTTGGAGTGGAGAACACCGTGGGCTATGGGGCGTTACAGGTGTATAGCGAGTGGGGGCCAGGCAGGCAGAGCTGGTGGAGAGCTGGGTGGTGTGCCACAGTCAGGGTCCCGGCAGGGAGCAGCAACACCTTCCTATAAGGTTACTCTGAGAAGACTCTGGACCCAAGAGCGGGGTTTCTTGACACGGTAGTAGCCAGGTGTGAGGAAATTGAGAAGGGAGGTGTGGAGAAGTCATGGGGGGGAGGAGAGGAGTGCAGCTCCTCGGGGGCTGCTTATCTCCCTTGGGCCTAGGAGGCTGTTGGAACCCCAGGAGAAAAGCCTGTGGAAAGAGCTGCTGGATGACAGGAGCTATGACCTTTCCGCCCGGGGTGCAGCCAGCCAGAGGCCCCAAGATGGGGAATAAGTACGCCAGTTTCACACTCTCCCCTCTGACCTGCTGGTGCCAGCCCTCCCCCCCAAGCCTCCATGTGGAATGACCCCAATGGAAGCCACAGTACCAAGAACTGTCAGCCCCTCCACAGGGCGGCTCTGACGCCCAACTCAATGGGGAGGAGGCTGAGGGCTAGGCAGGGATGGGGCTGCCCAGGTCCTGAGACTGCTCCTCTGGCCCCAACTTAAGGCCCTGGGCCCAGTCAGCCCCCAGAACCTCGCAACTGGGCAGCATCTCCTCCACCAGGATCCGCGTGAAGCCTGGGTTGGACACGGCAGGGAGGTCCGAGATGTCCAGCTTGCGGAGGTTCCTGAGAGGAGGTGGCAAGGGGGAGGCCTGCGTGAGGAGGGCATCTGTGCAGGGAAGGGGGCGGAGGGGGTGCCCCAACCCCCGCTTCACCCCAGAGCCCAAGCTTTTTAAAATCAAAGTCCTTAGCTGCCCAGAACATGTTAGAGTGAGCAGGCCCAGTACAGACCTCCCCTGTTGCATTAACGATGCACTCTGGCTCTGTCTGCAGCAGTGTAAACATCAAGTTTTCATTATAAAGGAAGAAAACCCAGGAATGGTCACTGCTCTGCTCTTGTGTGAGGACCCCATGCGTGCCCCAGGCTGGTCATGGATGCAGGGCTACGGGGGCCACCCGTTCCCCACCTCCTGTATCTGTGTTGGGTGCCCCCTGCCCCCAGCCAGGGGCCCAGCATGAGCTGAGGTCTCACTGGAGGTGGTGGAGGCAGGCGAGGCCCCGTTCAGAGATCTGGGGACAACCGGCCAGTGAGAGCTCCTGCAACGAGTCGGCCAGCGGGTGGAGGCGGCTGAGACACCAGTCATCCACGTGGGGACAGCGCTGCAGCCGCAGGGACCGGAGTTCCTTCAGGGCCACTGCAAGGCAGCGGGGCAGGGAGGCCACTGAGGTCCTTTCCAGAGCCCCACACAAAAGGGCAAATGCACTACCCCAGCCACTTCTGTCCTACTCACAGAGGTTGTCCAGGCCTTGGTAGTTGATGGCGCTGCCACTGGCATCGATCGCCTCTACAGTCACTGCTGGGAACCTCAAGAAGTCAAGAGAGAAGTGGCCACGCATGTTAGGCCGGATCCACTCCTTGCCCTGAAACCTGGAAGGAGACGGACTGTGAGCAGAGCACCGCCCCTCTCCAGGCCGCAAGCGACCCCTCTCCAGCCCCAGGTGAAGACCTGGGCACACGGCCTTGGGTATACAAGCTACACCTCAGGCCCTGCACTAAAGCCCTTCGTGTCAAGTCTCCCTGGGCCCCCTGACATTCCCACAAAAGATGGCAATGTTTGGCCTTTTTTTTTTCAAGTAGGCACCGCGTCTTGTGTGAAGCCTGATGCAGGGCTTGAACTTACAACCCTGAGGTCGAATGCTCAACAGACTGAGCCACCCAGGCACCCACTTGGCCATTTTTACTGCGGGTCAGAAAAACTCTGATAGCATCAGAGTAAAGGGCAAGAATACAAATACTTCATAGGCTCACAAAGGTTGAGACCCAACTTAGACGTGTGTGCCATTTCTGAGGAAAGTACTGGAGGAAGGTGCTCAGATCAGGGGAACATTTTAACTGGAGTCAAGTGAGGGGTAGGTGCTTGAGCTATGTCTTCCAGAAAAGAGGAAAAAGGGGAGAAAAAAGGGAAGGAAGAAGGAGAAAGTAAGGGGAGAAGGAAGGAAAAAGAACAGTGACATTTACTGAGCTCCTGTGCTTGGGCCAGGCCTGCTTCAGGTGCTTCCATGGCAAAATGTCCTTATAGGTTCCATACAACCACGACCCATTTTACGGGTGACAGAGCGGGAGCTCAGGAACAAGCTCCCAGTGGAGCCAGCAGGGGCAGAGCCTGGGGCTTATGAGAAGTCCTGCAGCCTCCCCCACCCGCTTCTAACACTTTTGCCCTCATACTTGACGGAGCCTCCCTGCTTCAGGATGAAATAGGCACCAGCGATGTGAGGACCGTAGCACTCCTTGATGTAGGTGAGGGACCTGTGGAGAGAACAGTGGCTGAGGTTGAGCACTGCACCCTGGCGTCATGCCCTCCTTGCTGCTGCGAGGGTCAGTACACAGCACCAGGACCGACCAGGCAGGCAGATGGAGCCAGGCTGCAGTATTTACTGAGCGTTAAGGGCCGGGCACCACGGCAGACAGTGGTCCCCACTCCGTGCAGCGAAGTTACAGAAGGAGCCACATAACCAACCTGGAAGTTAAGAGCAAATTGCAGCATCAGTTCTATGACAGGAGTAACGCAGACGGACTGACTCAGGAGTGGCTTGAGGGGTGGGGTGGGGATGGAGAAGCCTACTTCAGTTTGAGTGTTAAGTAACTTTTAAAAAAAAGAAAGAAAAGGAAGTAACTTCTTGGAGCACCTG
This sequence comes from Spilogale gracilis, assembly GCA_004023965.1. Lineage (NCBI taxonomy): Eukaryota > Metazoa > Chordata > Mammalia > Carnivora > Mephitidae > Spilogale > Spilogale gracilis. The sequence goes on along the minus strand of PITA01027957.1, from coordinate 15,093 downwards.
GGTGGCTCAGTCAGTTGAGTATCCGCCTTCAGCTCAAGTCATGAGCCCAGAGTCCTGGGATGGAGCCCTGGCATGCGGGTGGGAGGTGTCCCTGCTCCACAGGAGGCCTGCTTCTCCCTCTCCCTGCCACTCTGCCTACTTGTGTTCTGTCAAATAAATAAAATCTTAAAAAAAAAAAAAAAAAAAACCTTGCAGGAGATGACGCCTGAGTAAATCTTTGACTGGTGGGAAGAAATGCAAAGGTCAGGGCAAGAGCCTGCCAGACCAAGGGAACAACTGGTGAAAACGCTCAGAGGTTCAACTTAGGATGGCAGAACAACCAGCACCAAGGACACCATGCTTAGTGGAGTCCCTGGTAGGAGTCTCAAAGTCAGATTTTAGGTCTTAGAGTCTGGCTTTTATTCTAGTTGCAATGGGAAACTATTTGAGAGCTTTAAGCAAAATGCTGTTTTTCTATTTTGCTTTTTAAGAGATTTTATTCATTTGATACTGAGAGCACAAGGGCAATGGCAGACAGAGGGAAAGTGAGAAGCAGGCTCCCCACTGAGCAAGGAGTTGGACTCAATCCCAGGACCCTGGGATCCTGACCTGAGTTGGAGGCAGACGCTTAACCAACTGAGCGACCCAGGTGCCTCTCTGTTTTAGTTTGTCTTAAGAGTCCTTTAGATGATTTATAGACCATAACAGACTGGAGGGGGGCAAAAGGTGACCAGTTCAGATTACTACACTCAACCAACCATATAATGAAGGGTGGCTTCATTCATATTTTATTGGTGGACTGAATGTGGAAGTCAGAGAAGCAAGAAGAATCAGGGAAGACACCTTAGAGTTTGGTGTAACCCTCAGAGTATGGGGTGGTGCTATTTCCTGGGATGGGGAAGGCCTGGAGGCAAGCAGACTTTCTTAGGGAGAAATCAAGGGCTTGCCATTAGCCATGTTAGGTTTGAGGTGCCGGCGTGACCTCTAAGAGATGGTGGGCAGTGGGTTACCTATATGAGCCAGAGCCCTTGGGAAGGATGTGGCTGGAGAGGATGCAACTCAGTGGGCCTGGTATAGGAGTCGCAGGGGCAGGATTTGAACTCTGCCTGATAAGGCCCTAGCAGCAAGGTCTTGCCCACCAAGGGTTCTCACCGATTTTTCTGGTGCACCTTTAACACCCGCTTTCGGAACAGGTGCTCCCTGACAGTCTGCACGTCATAGAAGCGGTCAGCCAGGAACTGGAGCAGGGACTTCCCCTTCTTCTGACTGCCCTCTGGGGCCACTGCCTTGCTCAGGCCACGGAGGCCCCTGGTACCCTGGTTCCATACTGGCATCACCAGGTGCAGGGGCTGGGGAGGACAGGAAAGGAGAGGCTGAGCCTGGAGCCCCCTGTTCTTGGTTCATGAACCTCCCCTCCTCCCCACTGCTACTTCCTGGCTCAAAAAATTCTTTCAGAATTTCCAAATTCTGCTTTTGAGATCCCCCAAACTTCCCCAACTTCTTCCCCTTAATTAACCCTAAATTCTCTCTTTGATTTGGCCAAACATTCTTGGTCTCCCCAATTCTCTCCCGATCTTTTCCCAAACTATTTTTAAGACCTCTGTTACCTGACCTCTTAGTTTCCCACAAAGTACCCCCTTAATTTTATCCAATTTTCCCTGAAGTCTTCCTGAACGACCCATTTCTTAACCCCAAGATACCTTCTCTCCAAATCACCCTTAACACCTGTTAAAGCCCCCAAACGCTTCCATCAGTCTCCCTTCAGCCTGCTCCAGTTTCTTTTTCTGCTTCAACCAAATTTTCTCAGTAATTTGTCCAAATCCTTATTTTCACTCAAAATTCCCCAACCTCTCACCTTAGCTTTCGCAAAATCTATTCCTTGACTTCAGGTTTTTCTTCCTAAATTCTCTCCACGAATATCGCAAAATTCCCTTGGGTCTTTACCTTGAACTCCCATATTCACCTTTTGGTTCCTGTCCCCCACCTCCATCGTCCCTTTGGCTCTCTATAAAAATGCGTAACTCTCCCATGAGCTCCCCTCACCTGTATCCTTAGGTTTCCTACCCTTGGACCTCAAACCCCAGCTTCTCTACCAAACTCACCCAAACCCTCTACCTCTGCAGGTTCCCTTTCACGCTCACCCGACTCCAAACGCCCACAGTTGGGTCCCTCCCTCTGATTGGCTGGGTGCGCCACGGAACCTGCTCCCTGCTTCCCCACTGGTTTCTCTCCGCCAAGTCCTCGCCCAGCGTCCTCTCTAAAGCGCCAGGCGGTCTGCGACTTGCAACGATCATTCTCGGCCCCCGAAGGTTACATGTCAGCGCTCCTAGCATGAGCCTTAGCGGGAGAGGCCACCTGCTTTTACCGCTCGCTCCCTGGGTGTTGACAGAAGCCCTGAAGGAGGTGGGGCTCTAAGAGCTCCGGTAACTTACCACCCTGGGGGCCGCCATCTTGCTATGCTTACATAACCGGAAGGGGCCGGTTTTAGGTCACAGTTCCCTGGAGTGGTCTTTCCCTCTGGCCACGCCCCCTCCATTTTCCAACGCTCCTCTTAAAGGCACCTGCACTTTTTACTAGTTGAGAGATTGGTGTGAGCGCCATTCCCATGGTCCTTACATTGAGATTCTGCAGCCTTTCCCCGGGAGAGAATGGTCAGCCCTTCCTGTTAAGAGTACCTTTCCTCCGACTGTATGTCCCAAGACCATGACCTGAGCCAAAATCAAGAGTCAGACCATTAACAGAGTGAACCACCCAGGCGCCTCTGATTTATGATTTTTAAAGATCGTTTTGGGGCACCTGGGTGGCTCAGTTAAGTGTCTGCCCTTGGCTCAGGTTATGATCCTAGTGTCCTGGAGTCGAGCCCAGCTCAGGCTCTCTGCTCAGTTGGAAGCCGATTTCTCCCTCTGTACCTCCCCCTGCTTGTGCTCTCCCTCTCTTTCTGTCAAATAAAATCTTTGACAAAAAACAAAAAACGGATCCTTTCTGCCAGGCAAGAGATGAATGGAGACAGAAGCAGGGGTGGGGCAATAGGAACTAGTGAGAAGTGCCCAGATTATGAGTCTATTTTGAAGGTTGAGCCAAGCTCCAGAAACTATAAGGATAGGGATACCTCTTAGAGAGATGCAGAGACTGGGAAAGTGATAGGTTTGAAAGGCAGGTATGGTGGGTTGAATGGTAGACACACCCCCCCCCCCAAAGTAACTTGAGAATCTGTTACTTTATATGGTAAAAGGAAGATGTGATCAAGTTAAGAATCTAGAACTTGGGAGATTATCCTGGGCAATCAGGATGGGCCCAGTGCCATGACAAGAGTCTTGTTAGATGGAGGCAGGGGGTCAGTTGTAGGAGACATGATGGTAGGTGCAGGACTGTTACAGGGAAGGGGCAGTGAACCACGGACTGCAGTGGTAGCTGCTTCTGGATGCAGAGGGAGGCCCACACCCTAGTCTTTTCTGTGTCAGGGCCCATGGTGACAGTGGTGGTATCTGTGGACAGGTTAGGAGTCAGCAGAAATGGCTGCTCAGCTGTGTACCGGTAGCTGGACACTGAGGTACCACAGCTGAGGAATCGTGGCTTCTCAGGTGCACTTCTCAGGAGGCCATTGGATGGCCCAAGTGCAGAAGACAAGGTCTAAACTGAGGCTAGCCATGGGGCGCCTGGCTGGCTCAGATGGTTAAGTGGCTGCCTTCAGCTCAGATCATAATGTTCAAGTCCTGGGATCAAGCCCCCACATTGGGCTCCTAGCTCAGCAGGGAGTCTGCTTTTCCTTCTTCCTCTCCCCCTGCTTGTGCTCTCTCTCTCTCAAATGAATTTTTTTTTAAAGATTTTATTTATTTATTTGACAGAGAGAAACACAGTGAGAGAGGGAACACAAGCAAGAGAGGGGAGAGAGGGAGAAGTAGGCCTCCTGCCAAGCAGGGAGCCCTACGTGGGGCTCGATCCCTGGTCTCCGGAATCATGACCTGAGCCGAAGGCAGTTGCTTAACCAACTGAGCCATCCAGGTGCCCCTCTCAAATGAATTTAAAAAAAAGCTGGGGCAAGAGAGTGGAGAGAAAGAATGGAGGCTGAGGAGGGGGTGGGGGGAGGGGCCCAGGAGAGGACAGGACAGGTGAGGCCAGGGGTCCACAGACACCCAGCCCCCACAAGGGGTTAGGCCTGAGAAGGGGTCAAGAGAGTGGCCATGGCTGGACTCTTGTGAGCAGAGTTGAAGTTAAACTTTAGAAGGAAGAAAATCCTCAGGAGGCTATCAGCTCTCATGGGAGAGTGGACTTTGAAATGCTGACCCAGGCACCCCCTCACGCCCTTTGCTCCCCACTTCTCTTGCAGGTTCCTCAGGGGACTGGGCCATTCTGGACCTTGCCATTTTCTGCTCCTGGCTGCCACTGCTCAGAGACTATGGAGCTGTGGGGGCAACTGAGGCAGGCAGGACTGGTGCCCCCGGGGCTAGGCCCCCCTCCTCGGGCCCTGAGGGAGGTCCCCCCAGTGGAGAGAGCTGGCCAGCCCCTCCTGTCCCCTGAGGCTGACACTGCAGGTGCCAGGAAGAGTCTGTTGTGGATCTGGGAGGAGCTGGTGAGTGAGGGGTTCAGACAAGCAAGAGATGGGGCACAGGTGGGGGTGGGTGGGGAGAGAGACAGGGGACATGAATGGGAACAAATGGAATTGCAAATGGCCAGAGAGACTGAAGGACAGAAATTCAGAGACAAGAAAATAGAACAAGCAGAGAGAGACAGAGACATAGATGCAAAGAGTGAGAGATAGGAGTGGAGAGACAGGGGCAGAGAGACACACAGAGGGGAGACGGAGATAGAAGGCTAAGGTTGAGAGTAACAGCAGAGACAAAGACTCACATTCAATCAGGGCGATAGAGACAGTCTAATGCAAAGGCAGAGAGAGACAGAAAGGGATATGGAGAGACAGGAGCAGAGACAGACAAGGTGGGGCAGAGAAAGAGACATTGTAGGGGAGGCACAGAGACACAGAGATGGACGACGAAATAGAGACAAAGCCAGGGAGAGATAGAGGCAGAGATCAAGAGCACTTGGGAGAAGCTGGCTGGCGGTCAAGGTCTGGGTCAAGGTCTGGGTCAAGGTCTGGGTCAAGGTCTGGGTCAAGGTCTGGGTCAAGGTCTGGGGCCGGATTGTTAAAGAGAAGCTTACTTATTCAAGGATGGTGATGATGAAGGGGCCACAGCAGCTGGAAGGGGGTGGGGGGTAGGGGGAGTTTGCGGGTAGACTCAGCTCTGAGCACAGCAGGGGCAAGTGGGGATTACTTTTTCTTTCTTTCTTTCTTTCTTTTTTCTTTTTTTAAGATTTTATTTATTTGACAGAGAGAAATACAGCCAGAGAGGGAACACAAGCAGGGGGAGTGAGAGAGGGAGAAGCAGGCTTCCCGCCGAGCAGGGAGCCCAATGTGGGACTCGATCCCAGGCCTCCGGGACCATGACCTGAGCCGAAGGCAGCCGCTTAACCAACTGAGCCACCCAAGCGGGGATTTCTATGGTGGGGGGGTTCAGCAGATGCAAAGTTGCTAAGCAGGGCATCTGGCTTAACGGATTGTCAGGATTCTTGCTGGAGGCAGGCGGGGGACAGGAGGCGGGGCCTGGGTGGGGACGGGGGGGATTGAGTAAACAGATCTGGCATCTGGAGTCATGAAGCCTGGAGGATGATGGCAGATTCTTGGTAAAACGAGATTTTTACAGGGAAGCGCACGGATGGGCGCAGGTGAAGGTTTAGGAGCTTAGCTGAAGTTAGGTCAAGCAAAGAATCTTGGCCAGGACTTGAGCAGGTTTGGGTGGGGGCACCCTGACGCCACCCTCCTACACCCTGCCTTGCAGGGTGGGATGACCATGACTCCACCTTTCCACTGGCAGGAGCACCTCCGCCAAGTGGACCTCCAGCTGCTGGGCCAGCTGTGCAGTCTGGGGCTGGAGATGGGGGCGCTGCGGGAGGAACTGGTCACCTTCCTGGAGGAGGAGGAGAGCCTCATCGAGGAAGAGGAGGAGGAGGAGGAAGAGCCTGAGGGGAAGCAGGAGGAGGAACACCTGGGGTCCTCCAGCACAACCCCACACCACTACCTCCCTGACTTCGAGATGACAATCTGAGGCCTTGCCAGGTGCTTCTGATTGACACATGAATGAGATGCAAATTTATGCAAAGGAGGGAGCATTTGCAGTCAGATGGACCTACTGAGCTGGATGGGGGACTCAACCTGAGCAAATGCATCTTCTGAAACTGTATGTCCGCATCTCGATTGAGGGGCTAGCCTGCGAGCTCTGAGCTCTGGGGTTTTGCAGCCCGAGTGGGATGTCTGCAGGTGTATTTGCCAATGAACTGCAAGTGTGTTGCTGGGGACACGTGGGTCTTTGCAGATGGGGTGGGGATGCTTGCTGGCGTCAAGACCCTCCAGGCCCTCCCGTAGCCTAGCCTGAGCTGCGCATTTCAAAGGCTTAGTGTGATAATATAGGGCAGCTCAAGAATCTCAAAATTTTGTTGGAATACTAATATTTCCCGCATAATGGGATAAATAAAAATATTGCTAAAATGAATTTCACCTAGGTGTCTGAAAATTTTTTGATGTGGTAAAATATAAAATTTACCGTTTTTGCCATTTTTAAGTGTACAGCTCAGTGGTCTTAAGCCCATACACACCATACAATCATCAGCACCACCCGTCTCCAGAACTCTTCACCTTATAACCATGAAACTGGACCCATTAAACAACTCCCCATAACTCCCCAGTCCCCCCTGTTATCTGAGAGAGAGAAAGAGAGAGAGAGAGAAAACACACGGGGGTGGGGGGGCGAGGGGGGCGAGTGCACCTGAGCAGGGGGAGGGGCTGAGCCAGAGGGCCAAGCCGATTTTGTGCTGAGCAAGGAGTGGGGGGGGCGGGGGGAGCTCAATCCCAGGACCCTGAAACCATGATCTGAGCCAAAATCAAGAGTTAGATGCTTAACCAACTGAGCCAGACAGGTGCTCCTTCTTCCATTTTTAAATAGGACTGCTAGAAAATTTAAAATTATATACAAATCTCCTGTTGTACTTCTGCAGAGAGATTTTTGAGGTATTTGAAAATGGAATGTGGGTGTGAGCAGAGGAGCAGTGGGGGTTCCCAGATGTTCCCAAACATGTTACAGATGTGTCACATCTGTGGATGGCGGCTGAGGAGAAGCCCACTGCACAGATAATGATTTCTGAGGCCTACATTTGCAGAAATGGGGCCCAAGTCAGCAGGTGGGGGGCTCCAGCCTGAGGAAAGACATCTCTTCAGGGGAGATATTTGGACACTCGTAGAGTCATTATTCCCAAGGAAGACAAATACAAGCTTACATTTTGCCATTCTTCATCAAAACACTTTAAAAGATTTTATTTACTACTTTGACAGAGGGAGACACAGCTAGAGAAGGAACACAAGCAGGGGGAGTGGGAGACGGAGAAGCAGGCTCCCCCCATCCCCAGCAGGGAGCCTGATACGGAGTTCCATCCCCGGACTCCAGGATCTTGACCTGAGCCACCCAGGTGCCCCAAAAACACTTTTCAGTTTTTTTTAAAAAAGGATGTGGAGGTGATCTGGCTGTGACATCTATCACCCCACCGATCACCAGGACTGATTCGGCTGAGCTGGCTGGCTAGACGGTGTCCCCTCCCTCCCTCAGTGCTCCACGTGCATCCTTTCTGAAGCTTCGCACAGTCCAAGAGGACCACCTTCCCCGAAAGAGGGCTGTTCTACAGTCAAGGGTATACGAGTAGCCACAGTTCCCTGCTGGAACCTCCAAACCGGCACTCAGGTCCATTAAAAAAACCAACCAGCCAACAGCAGCAACAACCCAACACACACACACACACACACACACACACACACACACACACACACACACACACACACCACTTTCTAGTCGGGAGTGAGGATGTTCCCTGAGATAGTTGTTGGAGGAAGAGGTTCTGAGTCCCTGACTGTGGGGATTTCCTCTTTAAAAACAACCTGTTTTGGGGCGCCCGGGTGGCTCAGTTGATTGGGCGACTGCCTTTGGCTCGGGTCATGATCCCCGAGACCCGGGATGGAGTCCCATATCCATATCGGGCTCCATGCTCGGCGGGACGCCTGCTTCTCCCTCTCTCACTCCCCCTGCTTGTGTTCCCTCTCTGGCTGTGTTTCTCTCTGTCAAATAAATAAAATCTTAAAAAAGAAAAATTAAACAAACAAACAAAAACCTGTTTTCTGTCCAGGGGAGTCCTCCAAGAGTAGGGGAGGGATGCAGGGGAATTAAGGGGTTCAGGCTCCATCCCCACACTGGCCCTCCTCTGCCAGATCTGTGGCTCCTGGGAGATGGGCTGTGGGGGAGGGGGGGTTGTTGGAAGTCAGATCCCAGCACCCAGGGAAGGAGAGAGACACCCCAGAGTGTGCAGATGAAGAGACCCTCTCACTCGTGAGGCACTCAAGAAAGAAGCTGGGAGCACTCTGGAGTCTCTCGCAGCTGTGTCCTGGCTGTGGGCGCCATGAGGGCTGAGCGGGCGGCTTCGTGGCTATGGGGTCTGGGTTGCTCTTGGGAGAGGAGAGGCAGATGGGATTCAGGACACTGAGGGGAGACTGGGGGAGCAGGCACTAGGGAGACACTGCTTGCTCTGCATGAGCAGCATGGAAGATTCAGTCAAGACTCTCCTCTTCATTAATAGGACACAGCTGGAAACACTGGTGAGTCAATTAAGGCTCTGATTCCAGGGGCCCAGTTGAGATTGACACCCACTGGATCAGCTATGGCCCTATCCTTAAAGGAGCCAAGGTCAACTTGATGGATATTTCGGGGACCAGGAGAAGAGAGAGTTACAGAGATGCAGACGAAATCTGAGGGGAAGGCTTTCTAAAGAGAAGAGGCGGTTAGATTTCCTAAGAAAACCTGTGTCAGAGCAAGGTTGTGGTGGGTATGCAACCCTTCTGCACCTGTAAATAATCAGGCCAAAGCCAGTGAGACCAGCCATGTTTTAGGATCAAGAATAGTTTTCCGGGGCGCCTGGGTGGCTCAGTTGGTTAAGCAACTGCCTTCGGCTCAGGTCATGATCGTGGAGACCCTGGATCGAGTCCCACACCGGGCTCCCTGCTCGGCAGGAAGCCTGCTTCTCCCCCTCTCATTCCCCCTGCTTGTGTTCCCTCTCTGGCTGTGTTTCTCTCTGCCAAATAAATAAAATCTTAAAAAAAAAATAGTTTTCCTTGTGGCCAGGTGGGGTGGGGGGGAACTCCTGGGGGGCCCAGATTGTTAAGCATCCAACTCTTGATTTCGGCTCAGGTCATGATCTTAGGGTTGTGCGATTGAGCCCCACAAAGTTGGGTTCCACGCTCAATAGGGAGTCTGCTTGAACTTCCCTCTCTCCTTCTCCCTGTGCACCCCCGCATCACACTTTCTCTCTCAAATAGATAAATCTTTTAAAAAAGAAGAAAAGAATAGTCTTCCTTGGGGATGATGTTTGATCAAACGGAAGTGACTATAGAGAGAGGTGTGTTCCCATGGAAAACACCAGCAAACACAGCATTCTGAGAGATAATGTTTGGGCCATTCTCTGTCTCTTACCTGTTGTGCACCTGTTCATAACTGCGGGGGAGCTGATGGGGGTGCAAACTGGGTCTTGACTGAGAGCTGGGGCTGAGTTTCCCGCCTGCTGTGCAGAAGCAGTTTCAAGCTGTTAAAAGATGGAGGGTCCGGAATTACCATTTCTAACTGCAGGTTCTTTCTCTGTCCCTTTTGAGATATGTCTATGTCTCCTTAAAAGGGGCACCTGGGTGGTTCAGTGGGTTAAGTGTCAGCCTTCAGCTCAGGTCATGATCCCAGGGTCCTGGATTGGGCCCCCAATCAGGCCCCCCAGTTGAGGCCCCCCAGTTGAAGCCTTTTGCTCAGCGGGAAGTCTGTTTCTCCCTCTCCCTCAGCCTCCACCCCCATGCTCTCTCTTTCTTTCAAATAAGTAAAATCTTTAACAAATTTTTTTAAAAAAGCCTCATGTCCCGTCTTAGGACCCAGGGACCGGCTCCAGGGTCCATCCCCCTGAAATGTAATCCTCCCAGAGACAGTGCCTTACCTCCCAGGGTCTGAGGGAAAGCAGGAGCCTAACTTGCGTGGGTCACCTCCTAAACGGAGAAGTAAAACTACCTCCGTCAGGCTTTTACGAGAACTTTTCACCGTTCTTTCAGATGAGGCTGACGAGCCAACTAGGATGGCGTGTAACTCCCTCTCCCCGTTTAAAATCTCTCCAGCTGTGTTTTAGGAGGGCTGAGTTCAGTCCTCACCTGTTGTATTGGCTGTGAATCAAAGCCTTCCTTGCCTCTTCGCTTTGCTGGTGCAAATGTTGCTGAGGTGCCTCCCTGTCCGTGGCTGAGCGGTCATCTTGCGCGCGGTGTCAGTCTTTGCCATCTTTTCAGACCTTCCAGTCTCCTCCCGTATTTGGCTCCGTCCTCCAGACCCACGTTTCCAATTGGCCTCCCTCCTGAGTTGGCATCCACAGAAGGGGGTGGCCTGACTGCCCAGACCCTGCGGGCGACCTCGGGTTGGCTTGGTGCTGGACTTTGTGCACAGAATATGAGAAGCAGCGTGTGGGCTAAAGCTCGGGACTTCCTAGAGACTTGGAGGGACGCCAGCCCCAGTTCCAACAGGATTCAAATGCACAGATGTTTTCACTTCACCCTCAACGAGAGAAACCACACTGACATTAGAAGACATTCTGTCGTAAAACACAACTCTAGTGGACAGGCAGATCCTTGCACAGTGGGCCACCTGTGCACCCACACCGGCAGCTCAGAGCAATAAAACCAGCAGGGGTGAAGGCTGCACCTGACCGTGGGCCTCTGGAGCATGCAGTGCAGCCTCAAGTTGGCCTCCTTCTGGGCTCCACTGCCCAATGCCAGGCTCGCCCTGGATGCTGGCTGCCCTCAGAGTGGCGGGAGCAACGGCCTGGGGAAGGGGCCACTATGAGGCTGGGGGTGGATCTCAGCAGTCAGGGTGTCAGATACTCTGGCTCTTGGAGAGCTTACACTTCATGAGGTGGGAATTTGGGACCTGATATCCTCAGCGTTTTTTCCTTTGGCCCAGTGTGGAGCCCAGTGTGGGGCTTGAACTCACAACCCTGAGATTAAGACCTGAGCTGAGATCAAGCGTGGGAGGCTCAATGGACTGAGCCGCGCAGACGCCCTCCCTAGTTTACTGAAATTGGAAATTCCTGTCCGATCTGTTTTCCTCTCTAAATAGGATACACGGGGCGCCTGGGTGGCTCAGAGGGTTAAGCCTCTGCCTTCAGCTCAGGTCATGATCTCAGGGTGCTGAGCCCCACATCTGGCTCTCTGCTCAGCAGGGACCCTGCTTCCCCCTCTTTCTCTGCCGCCTCTCTGCCTATTTGTGATCTCTCTGTCAAATAAAAAAAAAATAAAATCTTTAAATAGGATACAGACACACATTTGCCTGATGTTGCTGTTTACAGAGGGGAAGTGTTTATTTTCTTATTTTGAAAAATGTGTAACATACAAACAGAAAGAAAATCAGTCACATAACCACACAGAGATAAACTGGTCATTTTGGGGTCATATTTTTCTTCGTTTTAAAAAATATTTTATTTATTTGACAGAAAGAAACACAGCCAGAGAGGGAACACAAGCAGGGGGAGTGAGAGAGGGAGAAGCAGGCTTCCTGCTGAGCAGGGAGCCCGATGTGGGGCTCGATCCCGGGTCTCCGGGACCATGACCTGAGCTGAAGGCAGTTGCTTTAACCAATTGAGCCACCCAGGCACCCCTGGGGTCATATTTTTCACCAGTCTGTCTGTCTCTATCTGTCTATCATCTATTAGCTTTTTTCTGGAACATTTACACCTTAATTACAGACATCACCGCACTCTGCCCTGAATACTTCCAGCTGCCTCTCAGTGAAGATGAGCAGTACCCCCTCGCGCCACTGGCCACACCCCACAGAATCGTGATTCCCTAACATCAAATACCCTGTCCATGTTCAAACTTCCCCAGGAGTCTGTGGTCATTGGTAACAGAGTGATAGGGATCTGCCCCAGACTTATTGAAAGGCTATGTTTAAAACATATGAACAACTTTATTATTGTTTTCAAGATTAAAGTCCTTTGAAGCACAAGTTTTTCACTTTTGACGAGGCCCAGTTTATGATTTTCACTTTGCTCTTTGTCCCCAAATGTATTTTATGCCATTTTTCTCTAGCCAGGATCTACACAAGGGTCCCATATTGCATATGATATCCAGAAAGCCCTTCTTTTTCTAAAAACTTGACTGTGTGTGTGGCTCAGGCTGGTGGTCTTTGGGGGTCCGTGTCTGAGTCTGTCTGGCAGATTTCTCCTGGGACCTCCCTCTTGCCCCTCCAAGTCCCTCCCCCCATAGACTGCAGAGGAAGCCTAGACTCAGGAGGACTCATCATAGTTTAGGGGAAGCCCCATGTTTGTAGCACCCCTAATCCCGTCAGGCTGGCTGTAGAGGGTTGAATGGTGACCCCCGCCCCCTGCAAAGATATATCCATGTCCTAAACCCCAGAACATGTGAGTATGACCTTATTTGGAAAAAGTTTCTTTAATAATACAATGAATCTTGGGATGAAATCATCCTGGGGTATTTGTGCGAGTCCTAAATCCAATGACAAGTGTCCTTATAAGAAACGGAAGAGGAGACACCCAGAGGAAAAGGCCACATGAAGATAGAGGCAGAGGTTGGAGTGATTCAGCCACAAGCCAAGGAATGCCATCTTCCACCAAAAGCCGAAAGAGGAAAGGAACAGAATCTCTTCGAGAGTCTCTGGAGAGAACGTGGTCCTGACAATACTTTATTTTGGATTTCTGGCCACCAGAACTGTGACAGAATAAACTTTCTCTTGCTTTAAGCTACCCAGGGTGTGGTAATTTGTTATGACAGCCACAAGAAACTCATGCACCGCCCTCCTCTGGACGAGAGAACCATCCCCTGAAGGGGAAGGGGGACATCTGTCTCCTTAGCATTCTCTCCCTAATCCCTCAGATTCTGTGGGGCCCTGAGGGGACACCTACCGGCTGTAGATGTCACTTCCTCAGACCTCCACCCCCACACCCCCTACCCCCATCCTCCATCCTGTTCTTGGCCTGAGCCCACTGGGCACAAGGACAGTCACTACCTGTCATCCCTCCTGGGTTCAGACACAGGCACCTTCTGTGCAAAGGGGCTTCCCAGACCCCTGGACCCTGGTCTCTGCTGGAAGGACAGGACCCAGGTTTTCAGGGTGAAGAGTTGCTTCTTGGCATCTCCAGTGGGGGACAGGTTAGGGAATGGGCTTTGCTGCCTCTTTTTTGAGGATAATTACAGATCTTTATATAGTCAATGTGTTTTATTGATTTTTTTTGGTACTAGAATCATCTCCAATTTGATCATTGATTTGGCCAGAGCAAAATACCAGGAGAAATTTTGAAAAGAAAGAAAACTCTCCCATTGGGGAATAAAAGGCAGTCAAGTCTCAGCATTTCTGTAGCGTCTTGGTGGCTTAAGTTGGTGTGGAATTCACATGGAGGACGAACACATCCATTTGCCCTGTGAGGCGGGACTAGCTTCCCGAGCCGGCCATCTGTGCAACCACTGAAGCATTTACAAGGGCCTGTGGCCAGGAGAAATGTTGTGCTTTGGCCATCTTGAAATTCTTAATGATTTTTGAACAAGGAACCCTGGATTTTTCACTTTACGTGGGGTCCTGCTGTTCACATAGCTGGTTGCCCCAGGAGTGACCACAGACTGGTAAGTCTCCTCCTGGAAAAAGAAAGGTACGATGCCACCAGGGGCGGCAATGCATACTTCAGCCACCAGAGGGCGGCACCACCACAGGGTAGCCTGGAGGGTTGCAATGATCACTGACTGGCTTTTGGCTTTTTCACCTCTCTTTAGGTCCTCATAGGTCTCTGTCTCCACCCCTTCCCTTCTGTCTCCCCAGCTCACAGAAGGAATGTTCTCCAGCCCTGATGTACTTCAGGGATACACATTTTTGACCCTATAGTCCAAGGTTGGGGGCCAGGTGATCACAACTGTTTGGCTCAAATATGAATGGCATTAAATAGACATAACATCTATACTAAATATTGGTCTTAGGAAAACACTGCAGAGACAGGGGTTGGAAGAGGGTTTGTGTGTCATGGTGATGGGGGAAGATCTGTCCAAGCCCTCATTTTCTTTTCTTTTTTTCCTTTTTTATTTAACAGAGAGAAACACAGCGAGATAGCAAGAAAGGGGACACAAGCAAGGGGAGTGAGAGAGGGAGAAGCAGGCTTCCCACTGAGCAGGGAGCCGGATGTGGGGCTCAATCCCAGGACTCCGGGATCATGACCTGAGCTGAAGGCAGAGGCTTAACCACTGAGCCACCCAGGTGCCCCCAAGTCCTCATTTTCCAAGAGGGACAGAATTAGCGCCTAAAAGTAAAGCATCACTAAGTAACCTCAGAGCCTGTTGAGCAGAGACAACTGGGGCTCCGCCCAGGGGCGCTGGTGCTGTTCCCCATTCATCCCCAGGGTGGCCCCACACAGAGAAGCCGGGACTTTCCTGGGATCATCTGAGACACAACACACAGCAACGTCCTGTGCGGTCACCAATATAAGAAAGGGAATATGTGACAGGAGCAAGCCAGACCGGTTTTGTTCATAGTGTGAATACTGGGACTAGAGTAATAATTTCTTTTCTTTCTTTTTTTTTTTTTTTACAATCTAATATTTTAATATTTCTCTTTCAGTAATTTTTTTTAACTTGATTTTTTTTTCTTTCCTTCTTTATTTCTAGGTTTTAGTCAGAGGGTGGGCTGAGGCCTAGAACCCAGCCACAGCATGATGGCAAAAAATCTGAAAGGCACCCCCTTTCCTAGACAGAGGATCTGGAAAAGGGATCCCTTAATCTGAACATGGGAAGAATCCCTTTAATTTTTTGATTTTTTTTTTTAATTGTTACTAAATTTTTTTTTCCAGTGTTTCAAGATTCATTCCCCATTCCCCACACCCAGTGCTCCCCGCTTTAGGTGTCCCCAGTACCCACCACCAGGCTCTCCCATCCCTCCACCCCCCTCCCTCCAAGTCCCTCAGTTTGTTTCTGTGTTCAAAATCTCTGTTGTTTCGTTTCCCTCCCTAGAT
>PITA01027956.1:0-20090 GCA_004023965.1 Spilogale gracilis | reverse complement strand
TCATGACCCGAGCCGAAGGCAGTGGCTTAACCAACTGAGCCACCCAGGCGTCCCGTGGGAGGGAGAGAATCTTAAACAAGCTCCACGCCCAGCATAGAGTCCCACCCCCAGGTGGGGTTTGATCTCACAACCCTGAGATCATGACCTGAGCCAAAATCCAGAGTTGGATGCTTAACAGATTGAGCCACCTAGGCGCCAAAACACACTGGCAAGTCTAACGCCAGTGAGAACGCCGAGCCACAGGATGGCGAGTGAACAGTGTGAGTGCCAGGCAGGATGCTGTTGGATTGGTCCACATGCAGTCTGTTAGAACCTAGCAGAGCTGTGTCACACTGGTGGCTAGAGCAGAATAAGAAGTCGGAGGTACCAGAACGTGCCTCCCCAACAAATGCTTCTTTTGCACATGGATTATTTTGAGCTAAAGGCATTGAGAAGCATCAGAGGCAGGAAAAGTTTTTTACTTCCCCTAACTGCCTGACTTATAAAGGAAATTTATATTTATAAAGATTTATTTATTTATTTGAGGAGAGAGAGAGAATAGGGAGGAGCAGAGGGAAAGGGAGAAAGAAACTTTAGCAGACTCCTTGCTGAGCTTGGAGCCTGATGTAGGACTCGATTTCACAACCCTGAGTTCCATGACCCTGAGATCATGACCTGAGCTGAAACCAAGAGTTGGACTCTTAGTCAACTTCATCACCCAGAGGCTCCTATAAAGGAAATTTCTATTTGTAAAAATGTCACATTCTAGGAACAGAGATATTTACAAGGAAAATTCTTACCTCCATAACAAGACAACTCTTGTTTATGAGACCTTTGTTCCCCTCCCCTTCACGTAACTTGTTCTTCCTGGCCAGCAGGTCAAAATCCCTTTTCCTTGACTTAACCTAAGATGGTATATAAGTTTCAATTAAATGGTTGTCTCCTTGAGTTTTCATTTCTTAATGAACAATCGCACATACTTATGTATATAAATTATTTTTCCTCTTACAAACCATTTTTTATCAGTTTGATTTGGAGATCTAGCCAGTGAACCTAGGAGGATAGAAGGGAAAGCAATTTTCCTCTTCTATAATTTTGGCAACTGTGGAGGGATGCCTGGGAAACCCTAGTTCTTTGGAGGCTGCAGATGGGATCCAGGACTTCTGACAGAGCTAGCAAAAGATAAGAATTCTTACCAAAGTCAGCCTCCCAGGTTCTGTCTGCAAAGTCTGATTGACTTGCATGTACTCTCTCTCCAAAAATAAAAAATAAAAAAATAAAGCATCTCAACTTTATGAAAGACCAGAGTTTCTTTACTAATTGTGATAATGAAGGTTTAAGACTTACTGATTTAGAGTCACATTACAATAGATATACCTCTGGCAATTTGGACATCATATCTAAAATAATTTTCAGTATTTATTTTTCCAATTGAGATTTAACTGACATATAACATTATATTAGTTTCAAGTATACAACGTATTGATTTAGTGTATGTATTGTAAAGTGATTACCACAATAGGTTTAGTTAACGTCCATTGCCACACATAGTTACAAATTGCTTTTTCTTATGATAAGAATTTTCAAGATGTATTCTACTACTAAGTTTCCAATATACAATATAGTATTGTTATCTATAGTCACCATGCTTTGCACTACATCTCTAGGACTTAGTTATCTTATAACTGGAAATCTGTACCTTTTGACCACTTCCCTTCATCTTGCCTACTCACCCCCACCTCTGGCAACCACCAATCTGCTCTCTGTAACTATGAGGTCATTTTTTGTCATTGTTTTAAATTCTACATTTAAGTAAGATCATAAATTGTCTTTTCTTTCTTCAACTTATTTCACTTAATGTCCTGATGTCCCATCGATGTTGTTGCAAATAGAATTTCCTTCTTCTTAATGGTGAAATAATATTCCATTATGTATGTATGTATATATATATATTATTCAACATTATTTTTGTATGTATATTATTTGCACATGTATATATATATTCACACATTATCTTTGTCTATTCATCCATTGTTGAACATTTAGGCTGCTTCCCTGTCTTGGCTATCTTAAATAATCCTGCAGTGAGCATAGGGGTGAGTATATCTCTTCAAAACAGTGATTTTGTTTCCTTCAGGTAAATACCCTGAAACGGGATTGCTGTGTCATATGGTAGTTTTACTTTTAATTTTTTGAGGAATCTTCCTACTGTTTTCCACAGTGGTTTCACCAACACACATTCCTACCAATAGTGCATAAGGGTTCCCTTTTCTCCTACCCTCGCCAACACTTGTTACTTTATTTGATAATAGCCATTCTAACAAGTGTAAGGTGATAGCTCACTGAGGTTTTTATTGCATTTATGCAGTAAATAGTGACGTTGAGAGCCTTTTCATGTATTTGTTGGCCATTTGTATATCTCTGGTAAATGTGTATTCAGCTTTTCTGCCCATTTTTAATTAGATTGTTTTTGGTTTTCTTTTTGTTTTTGTTTTTATTTTTATTTTATTTTAATTTTTTTTGCTTTTGAGTTGTACATATTCTTTTATATTTTGGATATTAGCCCCTTAAAAGATATATCATTTACAAATATATCCTTCCATTCAGTAGTTTACCTTTTCATTTTGATCATGGCTTCCTTTGCTTTGCAGAAGCTTTTTAGCTTGGTAGGGTCCCATATGTTTATTTTTGCTTTTGGCATCAAATCCAAATAATCATGGCTAAAAGCAATGTCAAAGAATTTACCACATCTGTTTTCTTCTTGGAGTTTTAAAGTTTTGTGGCGTACATTCAAGTCTGTAGTCCATTTTGAGCTAATTTTTATGCATGGTGTGAGATAGTGGTCCGGTTTCATTCTTTTGCATGTAGCTGCCCAATTTTCCCAATAGCATTCATTGAAGAGACTATTCTTTCTCCATTGTATATTCTTGGCTTCCTTGTCATAAATGAATTGATCATATATGCATGAGTTCAGTTCTGGGCTCTTTATTCTGTTGCATTAAGTTATGTGTTTGTTTTTATACCAACACCATACTGCTTTGACTGCTATACCTTTGTAATATAGTTTGAAATCAGAAGTTATAGGTCTCCAGCTTTGTTCTTTCTCAAGGTTGCATTGGTTATTTAGAGGTTTTTGTGGTTCCATATTTTAGCATTGTTTGGTCTATTTCTATAAAAAATGCCATTGGAATTTTGATAGAGATTATATTGAATCTGTATTTTGTTTTGAGTGGTATGGACATTTTAACAATATTAATTCTTCTAATCCATGAGCACAGAATATCTTTCCAGTTAGTTGTGTCTTCAATTTCAGCAGGGTCTTAATACTTTTCAGTTAACAAGTCTTTCATTTCTTTGGTTAAATTTATTCTTACTCTTTTTTTTTTTTTAAATTCCTTTTGAGGCAATTGTAAATAGGGTTTTTTTTTTTTTTTTTTAATTTTTCCTTCTGATAATTATTAGTGTAAAGAAACCCAATTAATTTTTTTTTTAAAGATTTTATTTATTTGACAGAGAGAAACACAGCCAGAGAGGGAACACAAGCAGGGGGAGTGAGAGAGGGAGAAGCAGGCTTCCCGCCGAGCAGGCAGCCCGATGTGGGACTCGATCCCAGGTCTCCGGGATCATGACCTGAGCTGAAGGCAGTCGCTTAACCAACTGAGCCACCCAGGCGCCCCTAATTTTTGTTTTCTGATTTTGTGTCCTGCAATGTGACTAAGTTTAAGTGTTAGCTCGAATAGTTTTTGGCTGCAGTCTTTACGGTTTTCTCTGTATAATACCATGTCATCTGCAAATAGAGACATTTTTACTTCTTTTCCAATCTCTATGCTTTTTATTTCTTTTTCTTGCCTAACTGCACTTGTTAGGACTTCCAGTACTATGTTGAATAAAAGTTTGCTAGAGTAAGCAACTCTACTTGGTGAATTCCTAATCCTTGTTGAGTTCTACTTGCTGAGTAAGCAATTCTACTTTATCTTGTTCCTGATTCTAGAAGAAAACCTTTTAGCTTCTCATCATTTAGTACAGTGTTAGCTATGGGTTTGTCATATATGGCCTTTAGGATTTTTTTTTAAGATTTTATTTATTTACTTGAGAGAGAGCACGAAGACAAAGAGAAGCAAAAGGGAGGGAGAGAGAGAGAAAAAGAGAGAGAGAGAGAGAGAATCTGTCAGGGGACCCGCACTCAGTGCACAGTCTATGCAGAATCAATGCAGGGCTCAATCTCACTGAAGTCATGACCCTGAGATCATAACCTGAAATGATGACCTCAGCTGAAACCAAGAGTCAGGCACTCAACTGACCGGCCCCCCAGGTGCCCCTGCCTTTAGGAGTTTCTAAAAGAGAGATTTCTCACCCTGAAACAAATATCCAATTGGTATCTTTGGAAAGAAGAGATTAAAAGGAAAAAGAGTGCCTTTGTTCACCTCTAAAAACAAAATAAACAATCTCCCTTTATGAGATTAGAAGATGGAGATCAGACTTAAAACAGAAGTTAAGAATTGCAAAATATACTTTTTGTAAGGCCTATGTAAATACTGATAGCTGAGAAACAGCTTGCACAAAGGCCCCAAGAACACATAGCAAGGCCATTTTACTGTTCCATTCTCTGCAATCAGATGACATCAGCTCCAGGCCTTCCCATTCAATGCCCTACATGGATGTATTTTAGACTCCTACCACAAATAATTCATCGGACTGTCCTATACTTAAAATAAAATTTTAAAACTTAAATAGTAAATGTCCTAGATTTGAGCAAATATGCCATTAAAAGCCTTCTGAGAGAAAACTTACACCCTTTCTCTGTCCCTTGGAGATGGAAAGCTTATTATGCACTTAAAATGTAAATATCCAAGAAGATAACTTTTGGCTAAAGCAACCACCTACAACTGCCTAAGCCTGAAAAATAAAATAAAACAAAGAAGAGGCTTTTTCTAAACAAACTGTTACTTGATCTTTATAAAGGGTCCCTTTCTCATAATTCAGTATGCCATATTTGTAAGATTATTTATTAAGGGCAAATGAAAATCTTAAAAGTCTTCTTGGCAAATATTGGTAAAAAAATTTTAGCCATGACTGAGCAGGTAACTAAAACGTAATTTCTACCAGAAACGTAATTTGGATCCAAATCTTATATAAACGAATGAGTTTTGTATTAGTTTATCTGACTCATGGTAAAATTTTTAAATGAATGCTTTAAGATCCTTATTTGTGCCTGTCTGAATGTTTATGTATGTCTACCTATGTATGTTTTGTGTATGTGGTATTTTTCTACCTCTGGATGGTATTAACCAAATTCATAAAAGAGCTCTGCTTTAAGTGATTTAGAAAGAAATAAGCGGGCCCCTGGGTGGCTCAGTGGGTTAAAGCCTCTGCCTTCGGCTCAGGTCATGATCTCAGGGTCCTGGGATCGATGGAGGCCCACATGGGCTCTCTGCTCAGCAGGGAGCCTGCTTCCTCCTCTCTCTGCCTGCCTCTCTGCCTACTTGTGATCTCTCTCTCAAATAAATAAATAAAATCTTAAAAAAAAACCCAAAACACAAAACTTGTTTAAAAAAACAAAAAGAAAGATATAAGCACTTAAATAAATT
Organism: Spilogale gracilis; assembly: GCA_004023965.1. Taxonomy (NCBI): domain Eukaryota; kingdom Metazoa; phylum Chordata; class Mammalia; order Carnivora; family Mephitidae; genus Spilogale; species Spilogale gracilis. Next base: position 14,523 of record PITA01027956.1, on the reverse strand, counting down.
AAGGATTCCTGAAACTGCCAGAAAAATAAGAATTAACCCCAATGTGGTAGGGTTTTTTTCAAGTCCATATGATCTTGGATAATCTTTGATAAAATAAGCTACTTTAATATTGTTGAGAAAATAAAAATTGTTATGTCCTAAGAGTTGTCAGCATTAAATATAATTCAGACGTACAATTTTATTCTACCTGGACTTACTTGTCAAATAAGCTCAAGTTATTTTTACTAGTTGTTTAAGACTATAAAATTATAAACCCATTCTAAGGCATATGCTTAACTCTTAGTTTCTTTACTTCTGTGAGTTTTAATATTTGCCTAACATGCATATGTTACAAAATTACTTAACAAAAATAACTTTAGATGATGGCTGACTTGTTTAAGATCTCATAAAACTTTCATGAACAGTCCAAGCATAATTGTTACGAACACGTGAGTTAAACTGAAGTAGCATAAAATTTATAAATGAGCTCTTCTGCTTAAAAATAATTTTCCATATCTTGTTAGTAATGTAAAACTTTAATGTAATACTAAGTTAAATTAAATGATGTATATTCATTGACTGTCTAGATCATTTTGAAATAATATAAAATACTGAAACATTAATTCCTAAACATGAGTTTATCTATTTTTGGCCTCTTATTACAGACAGACTACAGATATTTGGGTTTGTTAGTAAACATGTTCTTTTATCACTTTGAAAAATTGTACTATGAAGAAACATAGGCTTCTAAAAAATTATACAATTCGTGTATTCATAAGCTTGCTAATTTGCTACAGAATACCAATCTATATACACAACACACAATTCACAATTGCTTCCTTGTTTTCACTGGAAATTGAGGTTATCAAGGATTAAGAATTCTAATCAATATATGTAAATAAATTACTAGGAATAATAGGGATAGAGGAAAAAAAGTCTGCGTGTAAATTATGCAAAGAAAATAAGGTGTTTTCAGTTAGGCAAGATATGAAAGATGAAAGATGCCTTTTAATAAGAAAAAGATAAGTAATTTTGTCCTAAAGTAGTTTAAGGTTATTTAAAGTTTGTTTCACATGAAGCAGAGGGAAATAAAGGACAGAAACCTAGATAGATAAAGGAAGTTGTAAAAAGAAAGAGAAAAACCTTATCTCATGTGTTCAAACTATCTAAAATTAAATGTATTTATCATAAGGTTTTGTAATGAATTTTAATATCCATAGTGTGCTGATACAAAACTGGAGTTCACATTACCAGTCTGTCCTTAATAAAACACTGTAAAAGGTTTTTCTTTACCTGTTGAGTAATCTGCTAAGGAACAGATTCTGTGTCTTATCACAATAATTTCCTATGCTTTATGTTGTCTTTGTCATGTCGAGATTACTTAGGAAAACTGAGACTTAATATTGAAAGTGCTAAGATTTTTTTTTTATAGTCATGTGACCTTCCATACCTGCTACGAAATCTTTATTTTAATTTTTTTAAAAATTTTTATTTATTTACCTGAGAGAGACAGTGAGAGAGAGCATGAGAGGGGAGAAGGTCAGAGGTAGAAGCAGACTCCCCCACAGAGCTGGAAGCCCGATGTGGTACTTGATCAGGACTCCGGGGTCATGACCTGAGCTGAAGGCAGTTGCTTAACCAACTGAGCCACCCAGGTGTCCTGCTTTGAAATCTCTGACACTTTGGTTAAGTAGATAACTAAGTACTGTTTCATAGTGACCTGTGATTGTGTTTAATCAGGTGTTCAAATCTTTTGACATTTTTGACAGATTTCCCCAAATCAAATTTCCCAAAATTCTAAAGGGAGTGTGGGGGTTTTTATTCGTTTGTTTGTTTAACCTGAAGATAACTTTGAGACTCCCCAGAGGGTACTTGGAAAATCTCAAAGGATTTGTTCTCTTACTTTGTAAAAAAAAGATTTTAAACCAATTAGGCTTTTGTTTTGTTTTATTTTGTTTTTTAAGATTTTATTTATTTGAGAGAGAGAGTGCACGCATAAGAGAGCGCAAGTGGTGGAGAGGAAAAAGCAGGCTGCCCACTGAGCAGGGAGCCCAATGCGATGCTCAGTATCAGGATCTTAGGATCAAGACTGAGACACACGTGTGCCCCAAAACCAATTAGGTTTATTTGGTATGTTAAATTGCATGGGGAACATTGTCAAATAAGAAGTGATTCTTGGAGCACCTGGGTGACTCAGTTGGTTGGGCCTCTGCCTTCAGCTCAGGTCATGATTGGTAGGTTCTCTGCTCAGCGGGGAGCCTGCTTCTCCCTCTCCCTCTGCTCCTCCCCTCCCCCTGCACCCCCATTCTGATATGCATTCTCTCTCTCTCTCTCTCAAGAAATAAAAATCTTAAAAAAGAAAAAAAGAAGTGATTCTTAACCTTCTTTAGTTATATTTGTGTGGATATATGCTATTAATGTTAATTATTCAGAAATTGTGGAAAGTTTCTAGAAACTTTTCAGTATCTTTACTACCCATGAAATGCCATTGTGTAATGATATCAGTCATAATTCCAGTTATTATAAAATGCATGCCACAGAAATAACCAAATTTACCTGTCAGTTGTACCGTAATGAACTTTCATCAGATCTTTAACCATGGCCTTTTTACATTCTTTTGTCATTGACATACAACTAATGTATTCTTAGTCTTTCTGAAAGCATGTGCAATCAACTAAAAGTGAAAAGGCTCATCTTCAATGAGATTCATGGGAAAAACTCTAGCAAGTAGTCTGAAGTACAGGATTCTGATTACTTTAATAGCATGCCACTGGACTGGGTATAGATTCACAAAACTCTGATGGAGAAAGTGATGAATTTATAAAATTGCTAATCCCAAATAAAACAAAACAAGAGTAACTTTCATGGAACTGAATAAACCGATAAGCATGATTATAATTTTTATGGGCTTTTTGTTTGAAATATCTCTGGTTCTTTAATGTTTTGTTTTCCAGATTTAAAGAATCCCTTTTCTCTGAATCTATCAACACTTTACAGCAACATGTTAAAGTATACCTTCGTGACACATTTACTTTTTCTTCCCACCTGATTCCTCCAGAATTTGGAAATGCTCTTGGAATATTCTTATTTTCATGGGAACATAATTATTTGGGTAAGTTTAATAAGAATCTGTTCTTCTTGTAACATGACAATTTGAAACTTTGGTTACTATTATCAAGGCTTTGATTAGAACGTCATATTTGACAATGGTGCACATAAAATTAAATATGGCCAGACAGCTTTAAGGAATTAAGTTTGACTGTAGGTAGCCAATGTTTATGGGGTCCTCTTGGAATATCCACTTGGCTTTTGGGTTCCTGGCCTTATATGTAAGGAAGATCGCTTCAAAAGAACAGGCCCAGGAACCTTAAAATATATTGGAAACCTCAAGAAGGAAGGAATTCTCCCAAACTTATAGGGATTACAGAAGAAGACTGATGACAAGATCTTGACTTGGCTTCCTACCCTCAAGAGGCTTTTAAAAGTCTAATCCACATTCCCTTATTTAAAGTTCCAGCAAAGCAGACTTTAAATAGCGTAAATGATCAATTACTATTTTTGCTGTGCTTATGCAAATAATTAGGTCAAGTTTAATGAGACTAGATTTATTTTGCAAATTAGTCTTACTTTGATTATCTTTGATAGAAATTAGAGCAATTGTAGAGAGAAATTCTATGTTCCAATGAAAAAATATAGCACATCCTTGTGGGTTGTTGAATTCTCTCTATGTTTGCTCCCATTGAGCTTTTTCACCTCTTTGTCAATTGGCTCCTGCTGTTTTGTACAGTAATTAACATTTCCAATTTTTCTCTCACCCTTCTGTCTTGGCGCCACTGTGAACTAAAATCTGACTTCCAGATCCTTATTAAGTCCATCTAAAAAGGTCTCTGCAGGCAAATGATGGTTGTTTCCATGCTCTGCCTTGAAAAATAATCATGTCTGTGACACTGATGTATATGCCATTACTAAAGACACTTACACCGCAAACCGCAAACCAGAAAAACTGGGCGTTGGATTGTCACAGCCATTCTCACTCTACCATCTGAAGATGCTCTGAGCTCAACCTCTAGAGATCTTTTTGGCTGGCTTCTTTTGGTCCCCAAAACCGGGTTTATAATTTTCTTCCTTCATTTACTTTTGTTTTTCTTTTTGTTTCCACAGAAATGTCCCTTCCTGAAAGAAAAAAAAAAAAAAAGAGTTTCAATGCGCAGAACAAAAGGTATCAGAATATCTCACCCCAAAGTTTCCTCTTTGTGACATGGTTTATTTTGAGCTAAAGGCAATTGAGGACCAGCATTTGTGAGAAAAGCTCTTTAGGGCCTCCTAACTACCTAAAAATAGAGTACAAATTTCCCCTTTTGTAAAGGAAATCTACATTGAAAAAGGAAATTTCCATTTATAAAGATGTCTCTTACCAGGGAGAGAACTATACCCAGAGACAACTCTCCTGAGATATATCAAGACAACCTTTACTTACTGTATATTTTCTCCCTTCTCTTTTCTATAACTTGCATCCCCTACCCAGAAGTTCAAACCTCTTTTCATTTATTTAGCCTGAGATAGTATGTAAAGCCTCAATCATCTAGCTGCTTCCTTAAGTTTTGATTTTGTTGTGAGTCTCCATGTGTATGTACATACCAGATTTTTGTTTCTCTCTGGCTAATCTGTTTCTTACCAGTTTAGGGAAAGGGCTTCGTCAGTGAACTTAGGAAGGTACAGAAAAAAGGTTTCCCTTCCCTTCATAGCCACAGACCCTGGAGAGGAGTGAAGCTAGGGGATCTGAAGGAGCACACAAGTGGTGGCCCATGTGTACAAACAGTAAGTAATAAAGTGGGACTCAAGGTCTGACAGTCTGGCCTCAAAGTCCACGCATTTCATTGAATTAGAGGTGATTTTATTAATTTCTTTGACAGGTTGTTTTTTGTTTTTGTTTTTGTTTTTGTTTTTGTTTTTTGGTCAATCTCTCTGGGAGAATGTAAGCCTCTTGAGAATATGGCATTTGTCTGTCTTATTTGCCATTATATCTTCAACATGGAGCCCAGTGCCTGACTTGGGAAGATGCTCAATAAATATTTCTAGAATGAATGAATGAAGAGTTCCTAGATGGGAAATGGATTTTAAGATGGTATTGTTCCTGTTACTGTTAAAAAAAAAAAACAACCCACTATTGAATTACTACATGGACAAATGAGAAGTGCTGAGGAGTGAAGACAATAGATTGAGAGAAAATGAGAAAGATGGTCGAGCCAGCCCTAGAAGTCCTTGAACTCTGGAGGACATCCTTAAGGAAACAGGAAGGAAGCAAAATCCAAAATTCCTTAGAAAGTTCGAAAAAGGAAATGTGGAAAAATGGCACATTATATGACATATAGGAAGTTATTGAAAGCAGGTTTTTGAAACTGTAAGTCTATAAGTAGGTTATAAATTCAGGGGCGCCTGAGTGGCTCAGTTGGTTAAGCGACTGCCTGTGGCCCAGGTCATGATCCCGGAGACCCAGGATCGAGTCCCACATCGAGTCCCACATCGAGTCCCACATCGGGCTCCCTGCTCAGCAGGAAGCCTGCTTCTCCCTCTCTCGCTCCCCCTGCTTGTGCTCCCTCTCTCGCTGTGTTTTTCTCTGTCAAATAAATAAATAAAAATCTTTTAAAAAATATAAAAAGTTTATGAAAAAGAAATTTTTTTGTTGTGGTCAAAGCTGGCTAAGAGCTGATGCATTTATTTTGTAAGAGTTTTGAAAAGTCGGGGCACCTGGGTGGCTCAGTTGGTTAAGCGAGTGCCTTGGGCTCTGGTCATGATCCCAGGGACCAGGGATCGAGTCCCACATCGGGCTCCCTGCTTGGGGGGAAGCCTGCTTCTCCCTCTCTCACTCCCCCTGCTTGTGTTCCCTCTCTCGCTGTGTTTCTCTCCATCAAATAAATAAAATCTTTAAAAAAAAATTCAGAAACTTTATATGATTTTACACAAAAATATGCCTCTTTATATTCATGTGCAAATTCCTAGGGGAATAGTTTCTCTCATATTTGGAAATAAATCTATAACTTCCACATGACTAGGAAATACTAAGTGATTACAGCAACTCATAGGTAATCTAGACTCACTTTCAAATGAAGAAACCAAGGCCCAAAGATGTTAGGGAACCCAAAATTCAAACAATAAATTGGATGACAAGAAGGACCAGGATTCAGGTCTCTTGATTCCTAATTCAACATACTTTGCTATGCCTCTATGCCTTCCTGAAATTAAGTCACAGAATACTGTGTGAAGAAAAAAGAAGAGTTTACTTTCTTGGAAAGAAGGAGAAAATCTAGACAAATTCATTAGAAAGGCTAAAGCTGTAAAAGCCTACGACTAGAAAAGCCTCGAGGTATACGTAACATTTCCCTAATTTGAGGTAAAAATGCCTCTAAACCTCCTGAAATATTTATCTTTCAAGGTGGCTATGGAATATGGAGAAAAGACATAAATAATTATTCAGCCATTCAGCAGAGAAACTGTCAGAACTAGATTATCTTTATTCAATATATACATATGAATATATATCAAAGTCATCCACAAAAAGGAATTTTAAAAAAGAATAATGAAGATATCAAACCTATCAAAGTCTAGTGCTCATCTATAATACAAAGGGAAAAAAAAAGCCCATGGTGTTTCCTCATAAATACTAAGATTACAACACATTGTGAACATTTGATTGTCATTCACAGTGTGGTCTGAAGGGTAAATTAAGTAAATGAAATCCTCAATATCCAGTCCTCATATGAGGCAGTTCATCAATTTTTGTTCAAAGAACTGCAGACTGTCCGGAGACCTAAGTTCAAATCTTGCAGTAGCCACTAAATCATGGACTTGGACAAGTTATCCTGTTTTTCAATTTTTTCCATCTTCACAGTGAAAAAAAAATTGATCTTAGACAGTGTTTTTCAAAGTTTTAAAAACTTTTTTACTTAAAAAAATTTTTTATTACTGCCCATAGTAAGACACATATTTTTTATTATCTGCATGAATAAACATATGTGCCTATGACTGAAATAAAAGTTTCATGTAATAATATTGACCCTTAGTATATTCAGGGCACTCTGATATTTTCTATTCTATCAGGTTATGTTTGTTTCTTTCTCTTTTAAAAATGCATGTTAAGGGGCACCTGGATGGCTCAGTGGTTAAGCCTCTGCCTTCAGTTCAGGTCATGATCCCGGAGTCTGGGGATCGAGCCCCACATCGGGCTGCCTGCTCTGGGAGAAGCCTGCTTCTCCCTCTCTCACTCCAACTGCTTGTGTTCCCTCTCTGGCTGTGTTTCTCTCTGTCAAATAAATAAAATCTTTAAATAAATAAATAAAATGCATGTTATGACCCATTAAATTGATTTTATGATGTACCCATGGGTCATAACCTACAGTTTAAAATACATTAAGACAAACATTAAAATCACTTGTAGCTTTTATATTCTACTGATAAACTCACTATAAGGATCACATTTCCATAGTAAAAATTAATTTCTTTGAATTTCAGTTTTCCCCCCTCCTTATTTTGCTGGTAATAATAGACAGTGATAAAGAATTTCATGTAGCAAAAGAGAAAGCAGGAGCTTTAAGCATCCATGAAAGGTAATTCAGCCAGTAAGTAATTTAATATTAACCATAAAAAAAAGACAAGGCATTCACAACTAAATCAGAAGTTTTTACTGACATTTTAAAAAGACTACTTGTGAACCATTTAGCTTTAAGAACTTCTTAAGAAAATGTTTAAGTGGGACGCCTGGGTGGCTCAGTTGGTTAAGCAACTGCCTTCGGCTCAGGTCATGATCCTGGAGACCCGGGATTGAGTCCCACATCGGGCTCCCTGCTCAGCAGGAAGCCTGCTTCTCCCTCTCTCACTCCCCCTGCTTGTGTTCCCTTTCTGGCTGTGTTTCTCTCTGTCAAATAAATAAAATCTTAAAAAAAAAAAAAAAGAAAATGTTTAAGAGAAGCATGAGAGGGGTGCCTGGTGGCTCAGTTGGTTAAGCGACTGCCTTCGGCTCAGGTCACGATCCTGGAGTCTCAGGATTGAGCCCCACATCGGGCTCCATGCTCAGCAGGAAGCCTGCTTCTCCCTCTCTCACTCCCCCTGCTTGTGTTCCCTCTTTAGCTCTATTTCTTAAATAAATAAAATATTAAAAAGAGAGAGAGAGAGAGAGAGAGAGAGAGAGAAGGAGGAGACTGAAGAGATAGGAAGAAGAGCAGAGAAGGAGAAAAAGAGGTAAATGGTCTGACCTTCCCTGGTGGCAGGCGTAGCTCGCCTGACCCCCTGGAGCCATGCTGGTATGCCCCACTGTGAGAGCTCGCCTTCAGATTACAAATCTGATCATTACATTTCTGCTTAAAATTCCTCAGGAATTCTCAGCAACTCCAGGACAAGGTGCAAACTCTTCAGCATGGTACACAAACCATTTCTAATCAGATTGCATGTTCTCCCATATCCTCTGAACCCTCCACACTCAGGGGTACAGACTCCATCACCAGATACATCAGATTTGGGGAGTTCCCCTAAACATCCCTTGTCATGCCTCTGTAATTTCAGTTCTTTTCTCTTTTTAGGATACCCTCCTTCCTGATTACCTTTTCTCTTCCCTCAAGTCTTTCTCTTTTCTTTAAAGATTTTATTTGACAGAAAGAGATGCAGCTAGAGAGGGAACACAAGCAGGGGGAGTGAGAGAGGGAGAAGCAGGCTTCCTGCTGAGCAGATAGCCCACTGCGGGGCTCGAGCCTGGAACTCTGGGATCATGACCCGAGCTGAAGGCAGCCGCTTAACAACTGAGGCACCCAGATGCCCCCTTTTCCTCAATTCTTAGCACCCTTTCTTGGTTATGCCCCACCTCCTCTGACACAATGCTTCCCCCTTCACAGGTGCTAACACCATACCTTGCAACAAATCTGTTCACCTTCCCAGGAGCCCATGCGTTCCTTGGGAGCGGAGGTCAAGTCCATCCTGTGAACAGTACCCAGCACATAGTTAAAATTCCATAAATATCTGTTCACAGAATGAATGCTGAAGGACTTTCTTATACTCTACTTGTCCCAGCCACTAAGAGGAGCTGAAAGTTCTGAAATTCGGTTATGATGCTTTCCAGTCAAGTGTAATCAGATTAAGTAGGTAATCCTTCAGCCTCCCAGCAAAACTTTAGCTAAATCTTCATATAACGAGTAAACTGTGAGTCCCGGTTTAAAAAGATGATAATGATTAAGCAAATTGGGAACAAATGGGAGGGAACACAACCAATTTGGAAAATGTTGTCTTCCTAAAAGAGCCTCTACAAAAAACTTTGGAATTAAGAGTGCAATCAGAAAAACTACACTGAAGAACCACTAGATTTTAGAAAATTTAGCATTTCAACTATATCCCCTTTATTCATGGAAAACAGAGAGAGAAGGAAGGCTACCGGGAAAACTATATGTGTGAAAGAAAGCAAAGCACTCATAGCTTATAGCTCTATTCATACTTTGGTATTTAAAAGAGTAGGATTTCACTAAAATAAGAAATCCCTGGTGTGAGTAGCAAATAACGAGGGATCAGGATAAATCATTTTTTAATAAAGATTTTATTTAATTATTTGACAGAGAGAAACACAGCTAGAGAGGGAACACAAGCAGAGGGACTGAAAGAGGGAGAAGCAGGCTTCCTGCCGAGCAGGGAGCCCGATGTGGGGGTCGATCCTAGGTCTCCAGGATCATGACCTGAGCCAAAAGCAGTCGCTTAACCAACTGAGCCACCCAGGCACCCCAGGATAAATCATTTTTTAAAATATGGCAAATAAAATGAGAGAGTCAATTAAATCCAACAAGGGAAAATGAACAGAGGAACAAAGGTAATAAATGTTAGCCCCAAGGGAAAATAGAATAAAGTATCTGACCTTGGAAAATGAATAGAGGTAAGCAAAAGGAAAGCTCAAAATAAGGAAGGGATGAAACGGATCTTGATTCTGGAGTGACCAAGAAGATGCTTTTGGAATTGAAGTCATTTTAGATTTTGTATCTTTTTTTTTTTTTTTTTTTTTTTTTTTTAAGATTTTATTTATTTGACAGAGAGAAACACAGCCAGAGAGGGAACACAAGCAGGGGGAGTGAGAGAGGGAGAAGCAGGCTTCCCGCTGAGCAGGGAGCCCGATGTGGGGCTCGATCCCAGGTCTCCAGGATCATGACCCGAGCCGAAGGCAGTCGCTTAACCAACTGAGCCACCCAGGCGCCCCTAGATTTTGTATCTTAACAGAAACACAAGAAGACAACGAGGAAGCAAAAAGTTGCTTCCAGGGACACCTGGGTGGCTCAGTCAGTTAAGCGCTGCCTTCAGCTCATGTCATGATTCTAGGGTCCTGGGATAGAGCCTCGCATGGGGCACCTTGCTCAGTGGGAAGCCTGCTTCTCCCTCTCCCTCTGTGTGCTCTCTTTCTCTCTCAAATAAGTACATACATCTCAAAAAAATTTTTTTTAATTTGCTTCTATTAAATTGCTGATAAGAAATGGGTGAGAGAACACAAAGAATTAAGGACATGCTTTAAATCTCTTGTCTCTGGGTGCCTCGGTGGCTCAGTCATTAAGTTTCTGCCTTTGGCTCAGGCCATGATCCCAGAGTCCCAGGATCCAGCCCCGCATCAGGCTCCCTGCTCGGCAGGGAGCCTGCTTCTCCCTCTCTCATTCCCCCTGCTTTTGTTCCCTCTCTAGCTGTGTTTCTCTCTGTCAAAAAAAATAAATAAATAAACAAATAAACAAATCTCTTGTCTCTATGACGTGCAAAGTATCTCAATTACATAAAGATTTCTTTGGTTTCCTAAAGAACAAAGGAACTGAATAAAGCAAATGCACTTATTGGTTATCAAAAGTATTCCCCACTGAATCGAATTCTAGTCTTCAGTGAACTCTGGAGGAAAATGTCTATGAGTACAGACATATATGAATATATAGGAATATAACCAGTAAAGTTGCATGAATTTTTGAGGACAATTCAAGATATCAATGTAATCATATTTTCATCATTATTGGAATTTAGTCCTAAAAATTAATGATGGCTGTTAGTAGTAAAACAGATTTTCTTTTTTAGGCTTTTTTCTTTTCTTTATTTATATTATCAAGGGTTTGACAATGAACATATATTTATGTTAACATCATGATAATAATTTATATTACCTTAATAGTGTTAGTTATGTTAATAACATGTTATATTATGTTAACATTATTTTAATAACTTATGTTAATAGTACTATTATCATGAAGAAAAATTTTTTTTCCACCGCTTTCCCCCACCCCAAAAGTTCTGAATAGAATAATATTTAAAAATTTGAGGGGCGCCCGGGTGGCTTAGTTGGTTACGCGACTGCCTTCGGCTCAGGTCATGATCCCGGAGACCCAGGATCGAGTCCCACATCCGGCTCCCTGCTCTGCAGGAAGCCTGCTTCTCCCTCTCTCACTCCCCCTGCTTGTGTTCCCTCTCTGGCTCTGTTTCTCTCTGTCAAATAAATAAAATCTTTAAAAAAAAAATTAAAACATTTTTGATTTATTTGATCTTAGGGCAGAAAAATGAAAAATTCCATCCTATCAATTTGAGTCACTCCTAAGATGATCCTAGAAAATCAGACTACGCAAAAGAGCATCACATCCAGTCTCAACACTGGAACCAGGAAGACAGCTGGCGAAGCTACTTTCTTTCTTTCTTTTTTCTTTTTAAAGATTTCATGTATTTATTTGACAGAGAAATCACAGGTAGGCAGGGAGGCAGAGAGAGTGGAGGAAGCAGGCTCCCTGCTGAGCAGAGAGCCCACTGGGGCCTGGATCCAAGGACCCTGAGATCATGACCTGAGCTGAAGGCAGAAGCTTAATCCACTGAGCCACCCAGGCACCGGAAGCTACTTTCATGACTCCTTCCCCCTGGGCAGAGGTGAACTTTTACTGGGTTACTTGGTAAACAAATACGGTTAAGAGATTTCCATTAATGAAGCCACAGAAAAGGTAGCTCAGATTTTTAAAAGGTGGGTTTATTTTTAAAGATGCGGAGACCTCACGAAAACACTGTTGAATCCAGCTTCCTGGGAGTGAAGGCCGGGCCCAGAACCAGGGTGGAGGTGGGGGGCGCTGTCGCTGGGGGTAGAGCTCCTTGTGTCCTGGAGCCACGCGGCCCCTGTTCTTTGGTGTTTTCGGGAATATCTGCTCCATTCTTATCTCTGCAGACCAGATCCTTTCACGTCTTCAAAATTTCTGCTCTTCTCTGATTTTGACCCGCGCGTGGTTTTTTCAAGGCCATCAAGCTGACTCCAGGTGTGAGGCTATGTTAACAGATGCGCTTCTGGGGGCGACTGCAAACTCTCAGAGAGCCGATTGCACGTGGCTTCTAAGAGAAGCTGCTGACAGTCTGCGCATGGGTGAGGGGTAGCGTGGGTGAGGTGTCAGCGCGTTGCGATCAGCCCAGGTAGAGGAGCCCGACGCCCTCATTAACATGGCCACCTAGGCTCACCTCTTCCACAGAGCCTTTTCTGGGGTCCTTTGCAGAGAAGGGACGTGGGGCCAACCACTATCCAAAATATATTTGTTACCTTTTTCTAAGCAATGTTGGATGAGTCATTTTATTTGATAACGGGATGAAAATGTTATTGTGTAGTTCATCCTTTCCTCTTCTGCCCCACTCACCAAGTACTTTTCCTTGTTCCTTTTTTTGGCTGTAAGAGCCTCAAGCCCAGCCCTCCTTTCTAAGTAATAAACCAACTCCAAAAGCTTCTGTTACACCCTTTCTTCCCGTCGAGTCTCATTCCTATAGTAGTCTGGTTTTTCCTGGCTAAAATAGATCAATTAATTCATACTAAAGTACTTATGATTGGTAAAGTGATTTCATGGCAAGTCATTTGGCCTCTTAGGGACTTAGTTTACTTACACCTAAAGTGACAGAACCTGGATTGATTGACCATTAGGATGTTTTCTAGTATAATGTTCCAAGTTCTGAAGATAGAAGGTGAAGATTACCCGTCCAAGGCTACTTTTAAAGACCATTCAACGGACGGATGGATAAAGACAATGTGGTCCATACATACAATAGAATATTACTTAGCCATCAGAAAGGATGAACACCCACCTTTTGCACCAACATGGATGGGACTGGAGGAGATTATGCTGAGTGAAATAAGTCAAGCAGAGAAAGTCAATTATCATATGGTTTCACTTCCTTGTGGTGCATAAGGAATAGCATGCAGGACAGTAGAAGAAGGAAGGGGAAAATGAAGCAGGGGAACTGGAGGGGGAGAAGAACCCAGACTCAGAGAAACAAACTAAGAATTTTAGAAGGGGGGGTGTGGAGGGATGGGCCCCGTGATGGGTATTAAGGAGGGCATGCATTGCATGAAGCACTGGGTGTTATACGCAGATAATGAATCATGGAACACTACATCAAAAAGTAATGATGTAGTATATGGTGACTAACATAACACAATAAAATAAATTAATTAATTAAATAGATAAAATATTTCAAAGGGAAGGGCACCTGGGTGGCTCAGTGGGTTAAGCCTCTGCCTTCAGCTCAGGTCATGATCTCAGGGTCTTGGGATCAAGGCCTGCATCGGGCTCTCTTCTCAGCAGGGAGCCTGATGCCTCCTCTCTCTGTCTGCCTCTCTGCCTACTTGTGATCTCTCCCTCTGTCAAATAAATAAATGAAATCTTAAAAAAAAAAAAAAGAATCTGTCTTTAAAAAATATATTTTAAAGGGAAAAAAATCCATTTTAAATCATAAGAATAGGTAACATCGGGCCACCTGGGTGGCTCAATCTTTAAGCGTCTGCCTTCGACTCCGGTCATAATCCCGGAGTCCCAGGATCAAGCCCCGAATTAGGCTCTCTGCTCGGCGGGAAGCCTGCTTCTCCATCTCTCACTCCCTCTGCTTGTGTTCCCTCTCTAGTTGTATTTCTCTCTGTCAAATAAGTAAATAAAATCTTTTAAAATAAGAATAGCTAATATCCACTGAATGCTTATTAGATGTCAGACATTCCTCTAAGAGCTTTACATATAATACTTCCTTTGATCCTCAGAACAATCCAGATGAGTGTGTTAATTAGGATCGTATTCACTGTGGTAACAAATAAATGCAACATGTACCTTAAAGAAAATCAAAGTTTATTTCTCGTTGATATCACAGGCCATGATGGCTGTTCCTGGTCATTGGAGGCTTTTTTCCATTTGGTGGTTCAGAAACCCAGGCTTTTGTGTGTGTGTTTTGGTGAGTGGGGGCGGGGGGGTGGATTCTGCCACCTCCTAGATCTCTCTGTCATCTGCTTCCAGCTACAGAAGGAAAAAGAGAGTATAAAAAAGAGTCATGAAGTGTTAGCCTTGCCAGGAACTGAAGGGTCCCATGTCAGCTGAAGGTCACAAACTGGCAACCTGGGCCAAATCGGGCTCAAAAAACGGGATGTGCTTTGTTTGGCTCATTACATGGATCAGTGGTCCATGCTAAAAAAAGGAGTTTACAGTTTTTAAAAGGTAGATGCACTCTTAAAAAATGAGAAGACCTGGCATCTCTGCCTGGCCAGCATTTCCTGGG
>PITA01027955.1:0-20125 GCA_004023965.1 Spilogale gracilis | reverse complement strand
CGGTACTTCTTGTCGTAAGCCCGTCACCCTGCCTGCCCTCTTACGTAGTGGCCTGTGTGCTTCCTGTCGCGGAGGGCAGTGATCACTCACAGGCTTGCTCATGGTTGGGGCTTTGGTGCCAGGCACGTCGGAGATGTTCTATAAATTCTCGGGTGGTTGAAGGGGAATTGGCAAAAACTGCTGAAGAGTAGGTTAGAGGCACAGGAAGGGAGTTGGGGTCATTATGACTCGGTGACAATGAGTAGAACGGCAGGACTCCGTGAATTTGTTGAGCCCCTGTTGTGTGCCAGTCACCGGGCTAAAGACAAAGAAATATACAATCTTTGCTCTCCCTGTATTTGTATTTTTTTTCCTCTGTGAGATAAGGGTTGCACGTATAAAACCCGTGTGTTTGTAACAGGCCACTAGGTTCCATGCTGGGGTTGGTATGACAGCGTCCCCTTTCTGGCCCACAGTGGTAAGGTGGCGAGGCTACCCTTGTGGCAGCCGGCTCACAGCCTGTGTCCTGGTAGTCCTGAGCTCAGTCAGGAGACGCAGGAGCCACTGTTCTGGGTTATAGGGGAGGCCGCCGCGGCTCCGGCCGGAGAAAGGGGTGTGCCTACTGGGGACCGTGGCAGAATTGAGTGGACGGTCTGACTGCAGGCTCAGTGCTCCTCAGACCTGATCTGATACCTGGAGTTTGCGCCTGGTAAACAGGCCTCTGCCCCCAGGAGAGGTCGAAGCCGGAACCGCTGGTGATGCGGGCACTCATTGAACATCTGGGCTTGTGCATTATCCACATTTCCCATCAGGAAACGGAGGCCTGGCCAGTAGATCGTAGAGTCGAGGTCCCCTCCCAGGTCTATCTTCCTCTAAAAGCAGTGGTTCCCAAATCTGGTTGCTGGTCTGCTCAGAATCCTGAGGCCTCTTGTTGTAAAAGGCAGATTCCTAGGCCCCCATCCCCAGCCTTTCTAGGCCACTGATCCTGACGTGGGGCCAGGGCCTCTGTCTTGGCGAGGAGCTTCCTGGCCGTTGTGTTACGAAGGATGTAGCCCAGGCTTAGGTGGTAGCGGACCTCCGTGCCTGGGACCCCCCAGGGCTGGGTCTGATGGGCTCTTCCTGGCTTCCTACCATGGGCCTTTCATGGGTCATCTGCGTGGGTGGGCTCGCCTTCAGCTGTCTGGAGTGCCTAACCGGCAGCTCAGTTGTTTCAGGCCCAGAAGGGGCTGACAGAGGCCTGGAGTCAGGCAGTTTCACCGTGTCAGTCTCTGTGTGTCTGAGAGAACAAGAAAGCTTCTCAGTAGATTGCAGGGGCCCCGGGGGGTGGGGGTTGTGCTCTCCTGGGGTACATCTCTGAAACGGCTGGGTGCTTCCTAAGAGGAATCTTGGGCCACACCTGTAAGGTAGGTGTTTATAGCCCCATTGGACAGATGAGCAGACTGAGCCTTAATGTGTCTAAGGGGATTAGCTAGGGCGGGGTGCTGGTAAGCCGCAGAACAGGGACAGGTACCTTATCCATCTACTTCAGAGATTGTCCTCTTAACCTCTGCCCCCTCCTGGCAAGGAGGAGAGGTAAAGTACTCAAATGCATGTTGATTTCTTTGCACGGATGCAATCTATTCCTTATTTTGAAAGAGCACTTTTATGTTCATTTCCTTTTTCCTGTCAAGGAGTAAGTACAAGAAAGAGTTGTCTTCTCCATCTTACAGATTTGGAAACTAAGGCCAAGAGACAGGAAGTGATTGCCTGAGGTCACGTAGAAAGTTGGGGCAGAGACTTGGAACTAGACCCTGGGCTTCTGACTTTGGGCTGAGGGCTGTGTCTGCCGGTCGTTGCTGCGTCTTTGCTTTGCCAGGGCAACGACAGCAGGATGACTCCTGCCCCCTTCCATGGAACTCGTGAGGCTTGGGGGCATAGCTATGGGTCCTGGGACCTCATAGTTGCACATGTTGCGTACTGACCGACCTGTCCCTTCCTTTCCTGTTTTCCAGGATCCTATGAGTGTGGAATCTGTGGCAAGAAGTACAAGTATTACAACTGTTTCCAGACCCACGTACGGGCACACCGAGGTGAGTGGCGTCCCTGGGGCAGAGTCAAGGGCCCCACCTCCCCATTCTCTGCCCGGCCTGTGGATGACCCCAGAATCCCCCACCCCAGAGCTCCAGTCCTCTCCCGCTGTCTGCAGTAGGATGGAGACCCAGCTGGAGAGAAGAGGCCTCCTTACTTGGGAGAAGGGCAGTGGGGGTTGGGAGGATGTGCCACCAGCCTTCTGCCACCCAGGCCCCTGCCTGCTCCACATGGGCCTGCTTCTCCCAGGATGCATCGGTGCTACCCGGCGTGAGCGGCCCTTGCAGGGACGATGCTCACTCGTCATCTCATGTGCTCCTCCTGGCTGCCCCGGGAGTGACGTCAGGGTGTGGTCTCCATTCTGAAGATGAGGAGGCTGAGGGGGCAGGACAGAAGGTGCCTGGAAGGACGGGCAGTGAGTGGGTCCAGGCCTGACTGATGGCAGAGGGTGCAGGAAAAGGCTGTGAATGGGCACAAAGTTCTGGGCACGTTATGGTGGGATCACCGTCTGTCCCCTGGCGCTCTGTGGTACCAGCCCTGCCATGGTCCGGTCTGCTCACTTCCTTTTTATTTTTTCTCTCACAGACACCGAAGCCACCTCAGGGGAGGGAGCCTCCCAAGGCAGTGAGTACTTTCCCTTTGCTCTTGTCTCCCTCAGCACTGTCCCAAGGCACCTGGGGCAGACACTGGGCTGTGGTTCAGGCTTTGGGGCCAGAGAGTCTTGATGACATTGTAAGATAGAACCTCAGAGCAGCCTTCCCCAAAGTGTGTTCAGGGCACGCGTCCTGGGGAAGCTGGTAGGTGTTCCGTAATGGGCTCCCTGGCCCACTAACCTGGGGAAGCCTTGAGTTCTGCTAAGATGAGCATGTTTCTTTGTAGTAGACTTCTCAGGGCCCCTCACTGGTAAATTCAGCACTGATGTTTGGGAAATGCTACTTCCGAGGCTTATCTCATGGGCACCCATGGGCGCTCATCTCTGGATGTGCTACCCCAGGCTTGTCCGCACAGGGCCTTGCCCTCTGAGGACAATGTTCTGCTTGCCCTCCCCCAGATTTAAACCCATGGGCCTCAGAAGAAACCAGATGGGTGTAGGCTGGGCTGGAACTTTTCCCTGCCCAACGAAACCTGAGCTCCAGAACCCCGCCATTCCACTTGTGGGTGTGTCCCCAGCAGAACACCTCCACCAAAAGATGGGAAGCGTATATTCTTTTTTACTTTTTAAGACTTTATTTATTTGAGAGAGAGTATGTAAGCATAGGCAAGGGGAAGAGGAAACAGAGAGAAGCAGACTCCCTGCTGAGCCAGGGAGCTGGGAACCCAGTGTGGGACTCGATCCTAGGACTCTGGGATCATGACCTGAGCTGAAGGCAGGTGCTCAACCGACTGAGCCCCCCAGATGCCCAGGAACTAGAATATTCTTAGCACTGTTTGTAATAGCCCAGACCAGAAACCACCTGAGTGCCCAGCGCTAGGTGAGTGAATAGATCGGTCGTCACGTGTTCACGTGAAGCAGTGAGATGGAGTGATGTATGGCTACACCCACAATGTGAATTACCCACAGACAGAACATTAGCAAAAGGAGTCCAGCACAAGAGCCCCTGTCTAAGATCCATGTACAAGAAGTGCAGAACTGGCACAGTGACCTGTGTTGGCCTTGGGGAGGGGTTTCTGGGCGCCAGTGATACAGCTGGTTCTGATTTATGAAAATTGAAGGAGCTGAACAGATTTCTGCGTCGGGGTCAGCGGACTCTTTTGTAGGGACCAGATAGTATTTTAGACTTTGCAGCCCAGACACCTCTATCCCTACCACTCAGCTCTGCCAGCTAGCAGAAGCATAGCGAGATGATACAGAAACAAATTTCTCACCAAAACAGACGATGGGCAGGCCATAGCTTGTCAGCCTATCTTCCTCCTGCCCCAAAAGGTTTTTAAAAATAATAAACCTGATCCCCACCCCCAAAAGAAGTCCAGAACAAAGATTGAGGAGGCATGTGGGCCAGTGCACAGCCTTGATTGCACTAGCTCCAAAGAGCATGTCTTCTGAGGCCCTTTCCCATCCACTCTCTTCTTGGATTCCCACATCATGTGAGAGGCAGGCAGTGCCGAGGCTAAGCTTCCACCTTCTAGACATTCTGAGGCTCAGGTAGGCCCGACCCTGCCGAGGACCCTGGCTAGGAGGCGGCATAGACCTTTCCCTCCTCCCCAAGCCCTGCTGCTGCCTGGCCCCTGGTTCCCTTCTCCTTCAGAAGCTTCCTTCTTTTCCGGCTCCTGTGGTTTGCCTGTGGTCACATTTAAAGATCTTCTCTATTTGTCATTCTTTCCTTGGCTCTTCTGAGCCCCTGGCCTCTCCAGCAGTCCCTCAGTGATCCATTGTGTTCCATCTGGCTTCCTTGGTTCCTGGAGGATGTAGAGCACTCTGTCGCTGGGGGTGTTTTTAGTCCTTCCATCACTTTCACCTTCCTCCCTAGGGAGTTTTCTTCCCGTGGCCCCTGTGCTTTCTTTGATTCTCAGTCCTGCACCCCTACCCTGGCCCAAGCCAGCAGCGCCTGCTCAGAAGGCCTAGTGTCCTCCCACACCAGCCTCATGGCAGGAGCCTGACGGTGGATGGAGTCCTGGTGCCAAAAGTGTTGTGTCGAGAATACCAAGTCCAGCCTACCCATTTTGCAGATGAGGACACTGAGTCCCAGAGAGAACTCCTGCAGCTAGTTAGTGGTACAGGTGGGCCTAGACCAGGCCTCCCGCCTTCTAGTTCAGAGTCTTTCATTTAGTTGCTAGAAGAATTGTACAGGCTGACATGGAGGTACATACCCACTCACCCATCTCTTAGCTAAGAAAATAAAAGATTAACTCCACATCTGGTTCTCTTGCTGCTGTTACATCGATTCCCTTTCCAAAACAGTATTAGGTGCCATTTACCAAGTATTTGTTGTCTGTGCTTGCTCATTCTTTTTTTTTTTTCTTTTTTAAAGATTTTATTTATTTATTTGACAGAGAGACACAGCAAGAGAGGAAACACAAGCAGGGAAAGTGGGGGAGGGAGAAGCAGGCTTCCTGCCCAACAGGGAGCCTGATGCAGGGCTTGATCCCGGGACTCCGGGATCATGACGAGCCAAAGGCAGACACTTAACAACTGAGCCACCCAGGTGCCCCTGCTTGCTCATTCTTTATTCCAACTCTGGGAGATGATGGGAGTGTCATTCCCATTTCGCAGGTAAGAAGACTGAGTGCAGCAGTTACAGAGTATGTCCAACGTTAGTCATGCCGGTTGATGGCTAGGCTGGGTTGGAGTCCAGCAGTCTGACTGCAGAGCCTATCTTCCCAGACTGACTTGCAGTGCCTTTCCTAGAGACACCGAGCTATCTTGGAGGCTCAGAAAATGTGATTTTATTGACAGAAAATCATAATGCCTTTCTTCCTTTGGGAATAACTCTGTTGTCCTAATCTCCTGCCTCAGGTGGGCCCGGGAGTGTGGTCCCCATGCATGTTGAGAAGGAGGAGTGGGGTGGGATCCCATACAGCAGGCTGACGGCACTTCTTGGTGGCAGAAAGCCGGGAGTTCTTACTTTCTTGGAGGTGGTAGGAGGGGCTGTGTGAGCAGAGGTGAGATAGGCACTCCCAGCAGCTGTAGAGGGCGACCAACACTGGCCAGTAGGGGAGAGGCATTTTAGGGGTAGGGCCCCGTCTGGATCCAGACCCTGGATGGCCTTGACTTCTTCAGCTGTGTTCCCCGGTATCCAGGGCCAAGAGAGAATTCTGGTCCAGATGGGACATGATGGGGCGTGTGGTGGTGGTGGCTCTTATCTAGGCTGGATTGAAGCTGGAGCCGGGCTTGGAATCCTAGAATGGTCAGATTGGAGGAGGCCATGGGAATGTGCTCATTACCACTCTCCTGTCCCCTCAGGTTAGGGGGAAAAGAAGGGAAACTGAATCCCACGGTGGGGTCCGTACTCGCTGACAGTCTGGGTGACACAGGACCAGGCCTCTCCTCCTCCACAGCCCCTCTGTCTGCCCCACCAGTACCTGGCTGGTTCAGGGGTGGGGGTGGCGCTGGCAGGGCCTGGTCCCAGACCCTCAAAAAGACTGTGTGCTGACGCTGTGTGCACCTCGCTTGGGGGCCGGTTAGTCTCCGCGGCCCTGGTATCTGACAGGGGCCTCTGAGAGCCTGCAGGTGCAGTGGACGAGGTGGGCAGCCGAGGCAAGAAAGCTGATGTCATCTGTGCCTCTGAGTTCAGCTAAGCAGGGACCAGAAACCTTCCTGTAGAGTTGCCTGGCATTGCAGTTGGAAATAGAGGGAGTCCCATCAAATCCCATGTGTGAGTTCTGGGGAGCAGAAGGAGGGCCAGACGGCTGGTGCCTCGGGAGGGCAAGGTGGCTAATCCAGACTGAGAAGGGCCACGCGCCCTGACTTAGCCTGGGCTTGGAGTTAAGTGAGTACTTGAGTCTTGGTTATTCCTTGCCCCACCCCAGCCTTGAGCAAGCCACTCAGTCTCCCTGGGTGGGATGTTGTCAGGAAGATGGGGATGAATGAGCCATCCCTAGTTCTGCCCAAGGAATACACATGGGAGGTCCATGCTGTTGCGCGCTGAGAGCAAGGTCGCGAGTGAGTCTGGCCTCAGGATTTGGGTAGACCTGGGATCATCCAGACTCTGGCCCAGTCTTCGTTACCTATTGCTGCTGTGTAACATATTTCCCCAAAACTGAATGACTTAAATGAACGTTAGTTATGTCAGTTTATGTGGTCAGACCTTGGGTGTGGTTTCCCTGGGTCCTTTGGCAGTGTGTCTCCTGAGGCAGGGGAGGTGTTGGCCGGGGCTGTGGCCTCCTCTCAAGGCTTCGCTGGGCACAGAGCTGCTGCCACACTCACGTGGCTGTTAGCAGACTGGGTCCTTCCCAAGTTGCAGGACCGAGGGCCTCACTTAGCCACTGGCTGTTCGCCAGAGGCTGCCATATGGCTTGCTCTCTGGGACAGCTCGTAAGAGCAGGACAGAAGAACGGTCTTTTGTAACCAAATCTCAGAAATGACATCCTATCACCTTATCACATTCCGTTCATTAGAAGCAAGTCACTAGGCCCAGCTCAGGCTCAGAGCAAAGGGATCACGTTGGGTGTGAATGCCAGGAGGCCAGGGTCATTGGGAAATTGCCTGCCACAGGCCCTCCTGGCTATGGGGCTTGGGGGTGGGTCCCTTCTGCTGCTCCGTCTGCATGTGTATTCCTGTGGGTTCCTACTTCCTGCCTCGGTCCCAAGGACTAACCGAGGAAAGGCAGGAGGAGTGCCTGGCCTGACCCCTTTCTCATGCAGCACCCGGGAAGTACGGGCTGCAGTGGCTGTTACTCCCATGTAACCTTGAGAAGGGAGGTGGGGCTTGGCTCACACAGTGCCATTGGGGCCTAGGTTGACGGTTGCTTCTCGGCTGTCCTTTCTCAGGGAGAGAACCTATAACAGTCCTGGGACTGACTGGCCTTGGGGCAGCAGTTGGGGCCAGTTTGGGCTGATCCCCCAAAAGTCCCCAGCCCAAGTGACTGAAGTCCTGGTAATCGTGTGTATCTTTCCACCCCCCACAGACAACTTCAGGTACACATGTGACATCTGCGGGAAGAAGTACAAGTACTACAGCTGCTTCCAGGAGCACCGGGACCTGCATGCCGTGGATGGTGAGTCGGGCCCCTCATGCCAAGGCGGGACAGTCACCTGAAGATGAGCATCCCTGCCCCCCCCCCAGCTGATCATCTGGCTCCTCCCCACCCCTCTTCCCTCCCACCCAGTGGAAGGTTAGGCAGCAGTCAAGACCATTAGCGGGTGACCAATCCTTGTGGATTCCGAGAGAGAGAAGGTCCCCATCATACTCCATATATTCTTCTGATTAGAATAGCCCAATTGAAATCACCATTTTTGTAGGTCAGAACCCATTGAATTTCAGCAGTTTGATATCGATGCATTGTACAATTTTGTACTGAGTATTCACATGCTCTGATAAAATTAAACCAGTTTTTTTAAATGAACGATGATATTTTAGTGTCTTAGGTTATGGAGTTAGAAAATTAGAACAATAAGTTTAGGTAGTTTATTTTTAGAATCTCAATCCCAGAAATAGGGTCTTGGATCTGGAAAGGATGGAGGGGGCTCCCTCTCTGGCCCCACATCCCGGCCTGTCATAAGTTGTGACAACCAGGCCCTGCCGCCTACTGCCACTGGCTTGTCCTTCTCATCCCCTTTTTCTCCTAACTGGTCTCTTCCTCTTTTTCTCCTGTCCTGGCCACTCGAGTGGCTGTCAGCCATCCAGAAACAGGCTGGGCAGAGAGCCTGCCCTCTTCAGGGTTGATCCCTAGCCATGGAGAGGGTGAGGAATGGAGGCACCCTGCATCCTGGGTGGGCTGTGCCTTCCTGTGGCCTCTGGATTTTTGGGCATCACACTGGCCACAGCGGCACTCCTGGGTCCCAGAGAGGCTGGGAGCATTGGGCAGAGGCAGCTGCGGGCAGGGACTAACGGGGCTCCTGTTTGCTTTTTCCTTCTGCGGCTGCTGCCTCCCGCCTGGGTGCAGTGTTTAGTGTGGAAGGGGCCCCTGAGAATCGGGCAGGTAAGTCCTTGGTGACTGTCCACCCCCCTACCCCCGTCCCTGGCTGGGCTCCCAAGACCCTCTTACCAGGGTGCTAAGGGCTGTGTGTTCTTTTGTAGACCCCTTCGACCAGGGTGTCGTGACCACGGATGAGGTGAAGGAGGAACCCCCGGAACCATTCCAGAAAATTGGGCCAAGTATGCGGGCCTCTCTCTGGGGGTGGGTGGGGTGGGGAGACAGCTGGGGGCGGCTGAGGGTGGCAGGCTGAGTCTTGCCGTTGGAAGGGGGTGACATCACTTATCCCACAACAGTGCTATTGGCCAGCGGCCACTGGCTTCCTTATACCTCACTTGGCCATCTGGCAAATGGGCCAGTCTTAGCGCTTCAGCTTTTGAGGAGCATCAGAACAGCACAGGGTCACCGTCAGGGCAGTGAACACGGCACACACTTGGTGCCCTGGTGGTCTGTTAGCCGTCCTGAGCCTCGGCTCCTCTCGTGTCCATGAGGACTACATTTTCCGAAGGTTTGTTGGGGGATTAAATGAGCTCGTGAATATAAATCACCTGTTAGCACAGTGCCTGGTACATAATGGGTGCTCGGAAAACAACTCTTGTTGTCATCATCCACCAGCGGAGGGGTTCAGCAGCAAAGGAAGCTGTCTGAGGGAGCCACATGGACATTCTGTTCTTGCCCCGTGGAACACCTGAGGGCAAGAGCCACACCTGCTGCCCGCCTCTTCTCAGCACACTGGGGTGGAATATGGGGAGGACACAGCAGTGGGTGGAGCAGTTGTGGCCCTGCCCTTGGGTGCTTGGCTCAGGGAGCGGGCATTCGGCCCGCGTGCAGACAGTGACAGCCTAACCCGCCTCACAGGGAGCCCTGAGGGCCGGGGAAGCACCTGACCAGTCTTGGGAAGTGGGGAGGCTCCTGCATTGGGGACCAGGGTGGAGAATGAGCTCTTTTTGCGTCACGGGGTGAAGGTAGGCGAGGAGTTTTTGTTCTGGGGAATCAGTTTCTGAGTTGGGGTCTTAGAGAGCCTTGAATACTAGAGGAAGGCATCTAGACTTCCTTCTGAGGGGCAGTGAGCTAGAGAGTTTCCAAGTGGGGAAGGGACTTGGTCAGATTTTCATTTTAGGAAACCTGTTTTGTCTGTTTCTAGAAGAATGGGTTGGGCGGAGTCAGTCAGTGAGAAGAGTTTGGTCTGGCCCTTCAGGAATTGCCATTCCCCTCTCCTCTCACTCACCACTCAGCAAGAAAAGACTTTTGTTGACTCTGCCTCATTACCATAAGGATTTCAGGCAGCTTGCAAAAATAGACACTGAAAAAAAAAATAGACATTGAATGAATGTACGATGAAATCTCAGGGCGTAAAAGCCAGTGAAGTTGGAGGTGCTCCTCACAGGGCGGGGCTTGGCCCTGACCTTCAGAAGGCGTTGACTGGGTTCCCCGGCCCTTTTTCTCCCTCCTCCCTCCTTCATGATAGAGGCACCTTACTGCTTTCTGGAAACTCTTAAGCACCCAGGAGACAGATTGGGACAACGTCCATGAGGTGATTAGCACTGTGTGTGCCATGTGTTTACTATGCATATGTCCTGTTTTCTCTTTCTGGAAGAAAATAATGAAGGCCTCCACGCTAAAACTGCTAAAAGTTAAACAGGCGAAACGCACCTGTGAGTTGAGACCTGTTCCATGATGGACGATCATAGACACAGGATGGGGGAGAGTGAGATCGGTGACCTGACATCTTAGAACTTCTCGCCAGCTGCCCCCCTGGGGGCCACTGCCCTTCCATCCATCCGTAGCATCATAATTATGAAAATAGAATTGAAATCAGGCCTGGGTTTGAATGCGGACATCACCCATCTACTAGCTTCTTACCCCTCTTCTGAGTGTCCTTGGATTCCTCTAAGTTGGGGACGAGAGTATCTCTCTGTTATATAGGGCCCGTGGAAGATACATGCAGGAAGGAATGAGCCCAGCCCTCTGGCTTGATTCAGGACCTAACAGATGAGCGATGTCAAGAAATGGCCAAGAGTGGGAGCTTTAGTGTGTCTCATCTGTGAGCCCAGCTCTATACTTAATACCTATGTGATGGCCTATACACATTCTCATCTTCCTAATCCAGTTTCCTTAACTCGAGAAGGGGCTGCTGACAAAACTCACCTCTTGGGATGGTCGTGGAGATTGGATAAGGTTGTTTTTGCAAAGGAAATGAGTATAGTTCTTAACGAATGGAAGGCATAAGATAAGTAGTGCTTATTGTCCAGGAGGATACAGAACTACAAGAAACTTGTTGTGTATATCAGTAACTGAGTCAGACCGACGACCAGTGCTAGGACCCGGGAGGAAGGGTCCCACGCCATGTGCAGCTGGGGACTGCATTGAGAAAATGGTGCTGGGTTTGGCTCCCTGCACATCCCCAGCTTAACATCAGGAAACAGATTGCTAGAATAGTGTGAGCATCTCCTCTCAGCACTCAGAAGCTGCCTCTTGGGTTTCAAGCAGGCCAAGGTCACAGAACCCTCTAGATGACAAGGTGTAGAGTTTTTGGAGTCATGAGAGGCACACAGCCCTGTGAAGGGACTTTTGCCACAGGTAGAGCTTTGTGGGCCCAGAAGCGGTGCATGCTGGGAAGTACACCTTCCACATCCATATCAGCTGAGCAACTTGGGGAATTAGGTACTTAGGTGCTGCTAGAGCCATGACAGCAGGAGAATCTTTCTAGAGGGAGATAGTTGGTCACAGGTCCTGCGTGTCAGCATGCTCTCCAGCTGCAGGTCTGCGAATTATACCAGGGATAGTGGTCTGCCCTGATAATTTCCTGCCATGGGAATGGGAGGCCCAAGAGCAGTTCATTCATGTCTCCTGAAAACAGAAGTCTGGATCATCTGTAGTTCATTTGATTTTTATATGTGGCTAAAGAAAACTAACTTGAAAAAATTTTAAATTAAAAGAAAAAAGCCCAAAGCATGAAACTATGAAAATTCCACCTAATAAGACAGAATTTAGGAGACTCAGAGGAAAAGTGTACCTCTGAAAATGACCTACTACAAAGTCTAGAAGAAAATTCTGTTTGAAAACTGCAGCTGAATGTAAGAAATATGACTTCTCTTAGTCTGCCTGGACTGTCGTAACAAACTCCCAGACTGGATGGCTTAACCAACTTCATTTTCACACAGTTCGGGGGGCTGAGAGTCCACGATCAAAAGTGCCAGCCTGGTCAGGTTCTGGTGAGAACCTTCTTCCTGACTTGCACATGGCTGCCTCCTGTCTGTGCCCCTTACATGGTGGGGGACCAATGCCCAGGAGCTCCCTGGTGCCTCTTGCAAGGGCAGTGATCATGAGGGCCCCACGCTCATGACCTCACCTCAGCCCAGTTACCCACTGTGGGCCCCATGTACAGACACCATTACATGGGCAGGTGCGGCATCAACAGCTGACTTGGGCGACGGGGCGGGGGGCATGGTTCAGTCCATAGCATGACCCCTGGGAGAGAGGAGCCTGAAGTTGTCTGGTGACACAGCATGAGGATAAAATGAAGAGGCAGAGGAACAGAAAATAGAATTCAAACATACATGGTGCCTGGTAAAGAGCACAGTTGATCTGCAGAAATGGAATTAAATATGGGGAGGAGAAACAACAGAGCAAGAGAACAGGGGGAAAACAAGGTAATATGGAGCCTGGGAAGCCAGTTCCAGATAATTGTACTGGTGGGACAGAAGTAATAACCCAAAGATGCAGTAGAAGAAAAGTTAGCTAGGAGCGCCTGGGTGGCTCAGTTGGTTAAGCAACTGCCTTCAGCTCAGGTCATGATCCCGGAGACCCGGGATCGAGTCCCACATCGGGCTCCCTGCTCTGCGGGAAGCCTGCTTCTCCCTCTCTCACCACCCCCTGCTTGTGTTCCCTCTCTAGCTGTATTTCTGTCTGTCAAATAAATAAATAAAATCTTAAAAAAAAAAAAAGTTAGCTAAAGGCAGGTCCACGTATGCTGATATAAGGACTCACCGGATGTCGAGATGACAGATGATTGGGCTATAATCTACCTCAATATAAAGAGACTCATAACTCAATAGATATTTGTGACTTTTAAAAACTGTAAATAAAAAAGAAAAAATATGCAGGCATCTAGGCATAAGAGAAGCCAGTTATTAGCAGGTGAATCCAAGGGGGACTTGCCTCAGACTTCTGTACAGTACTAAATGCCAAAAGATAGTGGAATACATTTTGAAGGGAAATGTAGATTACAATTTATGAGTAAAGGGAAAAGTGAGGGCTTGGAAACACACTCTTTCACCCATGTACCCATCTTTGAAAAATTCATCAAATACACTTCAGTTGTGAAGAATGAATTCATAGCATAGGAGGACTTGTGGTCAATGTTAAAACCAGATAAACTAGACATAAGTTAAAAATGTTATGAGTCTGGCAAAGATCATTCTACATTATTAAAAACGATTTGTAAGAACGTGAGAAAGAAGGAATAAGGGGAAGGATATGGTACAGTAGGTTGTTAAACCAGCCCTTCCCTTAGTGTGGGCCCCAGACCAGTGGCAGCACCATCTCCTGGAAGCTTATCGGAAACCTAAATTATTTGGCTCCACCCCAGGCCTGGGGAATCAGAATCTCTGGGGCGGAGCCCAGCAATCTGTGTTGTAACTGCCTTTGTAGATGATTCTGAAACCTGCCAAATTTCAAGAAGCAGGGAGTTAAGCTACCTTTCTCTGTGTTAATAGACTTGAAGATGTCATTTATGCTTAACTGTAACAGATGTATCTTATGTATGTGTAAAACAAACAAAGGAGAATATTGGAAAATAATGGAATATCGGAGAACAATGAAAAGGCAGAGAAAAGCTTTCATGCATCAAGCAACTGAAAATGAAGGAAACAAACCAGAAAGGATGGAACATTAAAAAAAAGTCAAAACAAAATAAGTAAAACCAAGTCACTTATAGCAATAAAAGCAAATGGCCTAATCTCTTTTATTAAAAGACAAAGGTTCTCAAGTTAATTTGAAATAAAAGTTTATTAGAGACATACTTCGTTAATTCCTCATCTCTTATCTTTCTCAGGGAGCTCCCTCTTGCCTCCTTAATTCCCTGTTGGGATTTTCATAACACTATAAGGGTGTCTTAACAACAGCCATCATGGCTGTAGTTTTAGGTTTGTGTGATTGACTTTTCTGTCTCCTCTTCCAGACTGTAAGCTTCTTGAAGGCAGGAACCATGATTCCTTTTTCTTAGCAGTTTGTGCTGGCATTTACCAAAGTATCTCTCTCTTTTTAAATCTTTTTAATGAATTTTCCTAAGAAAATTTAGGGAAATGTTTTTAGGCACATGCGAACAAGGAGAAAAGAGGCTCTTACAAATGATCAAGAATAACTAATGTCAGGCGAAATAATACAACAGTATAATTAAATATCTGAGCAGTGGTTCTTAAACTTTCCTGCGTGTCATATTTTTCTAGGGAGCCTGTTAAAACACAGATACCTGGATCCTGGTCCTAGAAATTTTCTTTCAGTGTGTCTTGGATAAGTCTTGAGAATTTGCATTTCTTACCTATTATCAGGTGACGCTAATGCTGCTGGTCCAGGGACCACACCTTTGAGAAGCACTGTGTTAGGATACAATGTCACATTCTGAAGGCTACAGTGAACAGTGAGGATTTTGATCACATGAGCCTTATTTATATGCATCAGACAACATTGCATCTAAATACACAAAATAAATTTGGAAGTACGACACAATGGAAGGATTGATCACAACATTCAGTCTTCGATAGAGCAGGTAGGCAAATAGGATCATACAGGGTTTGAATAGTACAATACAGTTGATCCCACAACTTTGAAGCCTATGAACAGCAAATAGTAGGTCTTTTCCAGTGTTTGTGAATCAGT
Organism: Spilogale gracilis; assembly: GCA_004023965.1. NCBI lineage: Eukaryota > Metazoa > Chordata > Mammalia > Carnivora > Mephitidae > Spilogale > Spilogale gracilis. The sequence goes on along the minus strand of PITA01027955.1, from coordinate 5,627 downwards.
TATAAAACTTATTTATGAAAAGGTTTTAAGTCCATATTGAGAGACAGAAACCATACAGTAAAAAAAATTTTGAGAAAAAATACTTGTGATCTGTAGAACGGAAGAGTTGATGTCCTTAATCTGTGGGATTCTTGGCAATTAAAAGTAAATATACCTTCGGAAACATTGGCTGTGAACACAAATCGCGAAGTCACAGGAGAAAAAAATACCAGTTAATTAAACATGAAAAATAGTCAATTTCCTTAGAGCTCAAATGGAAAACAAAAGCCGCAGTGTCATATAGTTCCTCCTATAAGGCACATCTTTCTGATTGGGATGAAAATGGGCCCAATCTTTTGATATGTAGTTGATGCTATGGTTATCAAAAGCCTTAAAAACACGTACCTTTAGTTTATCCTGAGGAAATGAGCAATGATTATGCACAATAATCTTTATTTTGAAGCAATATGAAAAATAATGAGCAAATGGGCCGACATTTCTACAGGGATGTGGATCACAGCACTTTTTTTTTTGTAAGGGAAAATTTTTGAAACAATCCAAACGTCCCCGGCATAGGAGACTCGCTCAGCACATTTCAGAGTCCAGTGGGAACCATGCTGCCAATAAACGCAGTGGGGATCGATGTTTATTGATTGAGCAAGATGTCCACGAAGTATTGTCGATTGAATACACCAGGTTACAAAGAGGATATGGATCAGGGCTGGCTAATTCAAGGCCCACCAGAGCCAGACAGATGATGTCAGGGAGAGAAGCCTGCTCTGGATGAGATGGGAGTGACGGGTGGGGCCTGGGGCAGATGGCAAGGTTGCACACTCCAGCCCAAGGGGTAGCTACTGCTCTTTGTTTGGGGGTGACGGATGATTGAAATTCTCTTACTCTTTAAATTTTGTATTGGTATTTATCAGTATTTTATAATTTTCCTCCAGTGAACAATATTACATCAGAAATTTTTAAGAAGAAAGAAGTTAGGCAGTGCCAAAAGAGAGGTAAAGATAAAGTCTGGTGGGACCCAAGAGGAAGCCGTGATCCCTCCTGTTGGGGGGTGGGGGTGCCTGGGGGCGGGGAAGATTCTGGAGATGAGGGGACCCAAGTATGGCCACTGCACAGGGTAGAACTTGCCAAGGGGGTGACCGTGAGCTTGGCACTGGGGGTCAGCTCAGGTCCCCACACATTTCCTGAGCACCAGGTCCTGGGGGCGGAGTGTTGGAGAAACAGTGTGTGCCAGGTACTGTTCTAAGCACTTGACATAGAAATTTAATCCTCACAGCAATCCTAGAAGGTGGTCCTATTATTACCCCTGTTTACAGATAGAAAAACTGAGGCACAGAGAGGTTAAGAGATTTGCCCAGGGTCACACAGCTGGACCTGGTGGAGCTGGGACTTGAACCCAGGCAGTCTGACTCCAGGGGGCTCCTGATCGGAGTTGGTCCCAGGATGAGGGGGAGTTGGAGGGGAGGGAGCATGCTGCTGCTTCTGGACCGGAGTCAGGCACCCATTCCCACACTTCCTCTCCTTGGACAGAAACTGGCAATTACACCTGTGAATTCTGTGGAAAGCAGTACAAGTACTACACACCCTACCAGGAGCACGTGGCCTTACACGCCCCCATCAGTGAGTACCTTCTCTGGTTGGGGGCTGGGGTGTTGGGGGAGGGGTAGGCCAGCCCCGGGGGAATCTCCAGGTGGAGGGGGTCTGACTGGGCCACCTTACTGCAGAAGCTGGGATTGCTGGGAGAGCCGGAAGTCCGAGTCGCCCTGGGTAGATTCACGGTGGGTGTCAGTCCTCGGCGTCCTTCGGCGGTCCTGTCCTTCACTCGGAGCGCCTCTGAATCGTGTGCCACGTTGTGCCACTAAGCCATGGCCAACAAGACAAGACAGCTGCCTCTTTGCCCTCAGTGGTGAAAGAGTAGAAAGCTAGAAGGGACACTAAGCCAAGACTCAGAAGCCCTGGGTTTCAGTCACCTGGGTCATGGGATTGCGTGACCCTAGGCAGGCCCCATCCTGTCTCTGGCCCTCATTTTCTCCTTTCTCCCTTGGCCTGATTTCCCAGCTTCCCTCCTGGGTGTCAGAGGGGCCTCCGTCCTTAGACCCCAGGTAGGTGGGCTAGGAGGCTGTGAGAGATTGAGGCTAGATCCAACAGAGGGTTGGTGTGGCGAGGCTGGAACAGCCCCTCCAGGAGCCTTCAGGTCTGGAGATTTGTATGGTGCTAGATTCTGTGTGGACTTGGGGGCTGGCTTCGACGGCTTTAGGTGGTCCCTGGGCTCGGGCTTCAGGAGCCTGGGTCTAATGAGAGCATTTAGAAGAACCTGCATGACTGCAGAAGTTGTTAAAAATGGAGCCTTTGAATAATACTCTTTTCGTGTCCGGCCTCTTTCACTTAGTCAGATGTCTTTAAGACTCATACACGTTGTTGTGTATATTGGTTATTCATTCTTTCTGACTGCTGAGCAGTGTTGTGTTTTGTGAGAAAACCGCAGTTTGGTCAGCCATGTGCTTGTTCATTTTGGTTGTTTCCCACTTTAGGCTCTTAGGAATCAAGCTGCTAGGAAAGTGTTTGTAGGAGGCTCTTTGAGGGCGTGTGTGCTTATTTCTCTTGGATAAACACGGGGGAGTCAAATTGCTAGGTCATAGGGGAGAGTGTTCACTTTGTGAGAACTTACAAAACATTTTCCAAAATGGCTGTAGCATCTTACACTGCCTCCGGCCATCCATGCGAGTTCCACTTGATCTGCATTCTTGCCTACTTTTGGAGGTGATGGGCTCTTTAATTCTAGCTATTCCCTTGAGTGCTTTGCGGTCATTGTGGTGTTAACTTGTGTTTTCTTGATGACTGATGACAGTTGAGCCCTGTTTCATCTGCATATGGGCCATAGTCTTTTGCCCATTGTGTGGTTGGGGTGTTTGTATTATTAAGTTGTAAGAGCTCTCTCTATATATTCTCCATCCAGGTCTCATATCAGACACATACACTGTGAATATTTTCTCCTCATCTTCAGCATGCCCTCTGGTTTTCATACACTATCTTTTGATAAATGTTTTTTATTTTGACAAAGTCTAATTTATCAATATTTTTTCTATGGTTCGTACTTTCTGGGTCCTACCCAGAATATCTTAGCTCCCTCAAGATTGTGAAGATATTCTCCTTAATTACCTTTAAGAAGCTTCATAATTTTAGCCTTTGGGTTCAGGTCTGCGATCTTTTCAAGTTAACTTTTGTGAATGCTGAGAGGTAGGAGTTGATTCATTTTAAGCCATGTGGAGATCTGGTTGTGCCATCATTTGTTAAAAGAGTTTTCCTTTCCCCATTGTACTGCATTGCAACCTTTGTTGAAAATCAGTTGCATGTGTAAGTATATATGACTTTATTTCTGTTCTGTCAGTCTGTGTGTTTATATTTATGCCAGTATAGTCTTATTTACTGGAGTTTTATAATCTTAAATTCAGGTACTCTGGGTTTTTCAACTTTGTCCTTTTAAAAGAATATTTTGTCAATTTTAAGAATTTTCCTCTTCCATATAAATGATAGGGGAGTTTTAATTTCTAGTTTCTAAAAAAAATCCAACTGGGGTTCTGTTTAGGATTACTCTGAATCTGGAGACCAATTTAGAGAGAATAGAACATCATAATAATATTGGGTATTCCAATCCATGAATACGTTATCTCTCTCCAAGTATTTAGGTCTTTTTCTCTCAGCAGTAGTTTATATTTTTCAGAGTAGAGGTCTTGTATGTATTTCATGAAATTATTTGTGTACGTTGTTTTTTGCTACTATGGTTTTTAGTTTTCCAGTTACTTGTTGCTATTACATAAAAGCACAATTTTTGTGTGTTGATTTTGTGTCATGAAATTTTGCTAAGTTAACTAATAGTGAACTAGTCCTAATAGCTTTTTGGTCAATTTCTTAGGATTTTCCTTGTACATACTGATGTCATCTACTAATAAAGATACCTCTACTTCTTTCTTTCCAGTTTGTATTCTTCTTGTCTTCCTCTCACTATGTTAGTTAGGACCCCTCCAGTACAATGTTGAATAGAAGCATTGAGCGAGTACTTCTGCCTTTTTCCTAGTCATAGGGTTCAGTCTTTCACCGTGAAGAGTGATCATTCTCATCATTAAGTATCATATTAGCTGGAGTAGGTTTCATAAATGCCCTTTATCAGTTGAGGAGGTTGCCTTTTATTCCTCGTTCACTGAAATTTTCTGTCATAAATCACTGTTCTATGTTTTTTGTCCTCTATCTATTGAGATGATATTGTGATTCTTTTTAAGAATTTATTTATTTATTTGACAGAGAGAAACACAGCTAGAGAGGGACCACAAGCAGGGGGAGAGACAGAGAGAGGGAGAAGCAGGCTTCCCGCCGAGCAGGGCACCCGATGTGGGGCTCGATCCCGGGTCTCCGGGATCATGACCTGAGCCGAAGGCAGTCGCTTAACCAACTGAGCCACCCAGGCGCCCCAGATACTATGATTCTTTTATTTTGACAATATGGTATATTACATGGATTGATTTGTTGTTACTGTTTTTTTTTTTAAAGGTTTTGTTTATTTATTTGACAGAGCACAACCAGCAGGAGCAGCAGGCAGAGGGAGAGGGAGAAGCAGGCTCCCCACTAGGCAAGGAGCCTGATGCAGGGCTCCACTCCAGGACCCTGGGATCATGACCTGAGCTGAAGGCAGACACTCAACCAACTGAGCCATTCAGGCACCCTTGTTACCATAGTTCTTAAATAAATCACCATTCTTGTACTTTACTAAAACACATTAAAAAACGATCAGAGTGTCCCAGCTATGAAATGAACTGAAGAAATTTACAATGTTAGGATGTTTCCTCTTTGCCTGTAGAGTGACTTTGTTCTTTGAAACTCCTTTTTCTTGGAAAGGCATCCAAATTACTTTAAGGTGTAAGGTTGTTTGTAGATTTATTTGCTTTTAAGAACATACTTTCTGATCACTCTGTCTAAAGTTCCCTAGGATTTTACCTGGTTTTTAGAATGACTCTCAAAACTGACTTCTAAAAGCTAGGATGCTATAATCCTAGAATTAGCCATGCCCCATTAATATCAGTATTTAAAGAGTACAAGGGGAGCCTGGGTGGCTAAGTTGTTAAGCGTCTGCCTTCGGCTCAGGTCATGATCCCGGAGTCCCGGGATCAAGCCCTGCATCGGGCTCCCTGCTCCATGGGAAACCTGCTTCTCCCTCTCTCACTCTCTCTGCTTGTGTTCCCTCTCCAGCTGTGTTTCTCTGTCAAATAAATAAATAAAATCTTAAAAAAAAAAAAAAGTGTACTGTTTGATAAGTTTTGACTTGTGTATTCACTCATGAAATTATCACTGCAGTTAAATAACAAAGACATCCAGCATCCTAAAGCTTTTTTTAAAGGAGTCTGATGTGGGACTCCATCCCAGGTCTCTGGGATCATGACCTGTGCCAAAGGCAGTTGCTTAACCAACTGAGCCACCCAGGCACCCCTCTTGCCCATTTTTTGATGTGTTCATCTTCTTTTTGGATGTTGAGTTTGAGTAGTTCTTTATAGATCTTGGATACCAGCCCTTTGTCTGTAGTGTCATTTGCAAATATCTTCTCCCATTCTGTGGGTTGCCTCTTTGTTTTGTTGACTGTTTCCTTT